>CM033473.1:277914395-278178643 GCA_019447015.1 Hymenochirus boettgeri | reverse complement strand
CAGTATATGCCATGTGCAATTATACAGTATATGCCATGTGCAATTATACAGTATATGCCATGTGCAATTATACAGTATATGCCATTTGCAATTATACAGTATATGCCATTTGCAATTATACAGTATATGCCATGTGCAATTACACAGTATATGCCATGTGCAATTATACAGTATATGCCATTTGCAATTATACAGTATATGCCATGTGCTATTATACAGTATATGCCATGTGCAATTACACTGTATATGCCATGTGCAAAGCAGTGCCAGGCATCAACATCCAGAGCCAGCATGGTATTGTCTTGTATAAAGAGAGGTATGGATTCAAGGGAGGAAAATATTATTCTCCCTCTTTACAAACCACCGGTTACGCCTCATTTGGAATATGCAGTGCAGTTTTGATGTGTACAAAAAGGACATCTTGGAAATGGAAAGGGTTCAGACAAGGACACATAAATGAGGGGAGTAGGGAAGCTTGATTCAAAAGACAGATTGGATAAGTTACAAGTATGCACACAAGAGAACGGACAAAGAGAATTATCACTGTGTATAAACACAATTAATGGCCATACAATAAAATATCTGGGACATTGTTCACCAATAGAACATGTCAAAGGAACGAGGACATCCCTTAAGACTGAAGAAAAAAGATTAGGCTTCAAGTTGGGAAAGGGTTTTTCACTGTGAGAACGGTAAGCTATGGAACTGTCTTCCAGTGGACGTTGTTATGGCAGGTTCATTGGTCGTTTTAAATGAAGACTGGATGAGTTTCTGCAAAACAAGGAATGTTACAAGTTTACTGGTAATGATACATAAAGTTGGAGTTGATCCAGGGAATTTTCCATTGACACTTGGAAGGAAGGAATTTTCCCCCCTTAAAGGCATGTCCACCCACCAAAACACTATAATCCCCCCCACTACTCTGTAGCGCCCCATTGTTAGGGTAGTTTTGCCTTACGCCAATTACAAAGAAATGCGCGCACTCTGCCATAAAATAAAGGGTTCTTATGCTATTCCCCCCCCAAAGTCCAAAAAAACGCCCACCAGGAGTACCATATGGGACTCTGCCTCCTGTCTCTCCTCCGGGAGAATTTTGCCATGCGCAGAAGAGCCCTCCCCCCTCCTTCTCCCTCCCTCTCGATTTAGATTCCCTCTCCCTAGCGTAAAAACCTTTTCATATAATAGTCTCCCTGCTCCCCCATCCCTAACGGCTATAGTTTTAATATCAGAAAGTGCCCGAAACATTACTTACCTTCCCTCTTTCCTCCGCCACACTGAACTCCCGGCAGCCGCGTCTGTGATTGTCTGCCGCTCAGCCAATCACAGACGCGACTGCCGGTCCTGCCCCTCTGATTATGGTCCCGTTTACCATGTTCCCCCATTGAAGTCATCAGGACGATTGTCAAAAAGGTTTGTCTCATACAGAAGATCTTGGGGAAAATATTCATTTGAATTCAACAGATAACATTTCTAAAGTAAAAAAACATAGCAGATAAGGTGCACATACATGGGAAATTACTAATTATTAGACAACCACCCTTACAATAAAAATCTAACCAGGCTTCCTCCAAAAATCTCTAACAGGGTTATTCAATAAAAGTTTTATCGTTTAAAATGGTGCTAAGTTTGCCCCAATTAGATGTCAGCTTTCAAATGTTAAATAAGATCTGATTGGTTAGCACCATTTTAAACGATAAGAACTTTTATTGAATCTCCTTTCGCAATACTTACCTTTCATCCGACACTCCAGAAGATACTTACCGATCCCCCTGCTGGTTACGAGCTGCACAGCAACAGAAGAGGGCTACTTCAGTAGGTATTTCGTCAAAGAGCCGTGGCAGGGAATCGAGTCATTCGGCTCATTTACTGGGCAGTTTTATGGAATTAAAGTCACACTAAACGGATTCCCTATTGGTTTGCATGACTTAGCTCAACTTTAACTCCATATTAGCGCCGGATGTGCGGGCTACAGAAAAAATACCCGGCGTTAAAATTGCGCTGTGGGTTTAAATCACCCTAAACTCATTCATCACGTGTTAGTGTCCTGATTGCACCATTATACTATATGAATATGCAGGAAAATCCAGAGCAAACGCATCGTAACACGGTTTTGGACATGTTTATACCAGAAAAAGGATTCTCTAACTCCCACGGAGACGCAGAAAAAACTGAACAACAATGGCCATAAAAATCATCATAAAAAGTACATGATATCTACTGCAGTGCAGCGGGGTCAGGCCAAAATAGAAGAATTCTTCCATGAATCAATAGACTGTAAGCTCTCGAGGCAAAACCCCAGGTAAGTTATTTTTGATGGTAAGTTATTTGGTAATAATTTACAAGTTATTACAAGTTATTGTGATGTCACTGCTGTACAGCAGCTGTTTGGGGTTGGTGCTTATATAAAATTACAAGTTAATGTGCGTTTAAATATAAACTGATTATGTACATTATTATTATTATATTATATTTACAACAAAAATTGTCAGTACATTTTGGATTTTTATGAACTTTATCTACAGTATAATCTCATAGGTAATCTCATATATATATAACCCAGATCTCTAGGGTGTGGTGTAACATGAAGGTTAGTGAAATATTACATCTTATTTATAGGGCCTAGAGATCTAACGCTGCACTCTTTCCTATAATCACGCAGAATTCCAATAGCCTGAGCCAAGCAGCATGGTCCAGTTTCTATGGGGTGTGACTCCATCCTGATTGGCCGTTCAGTCACTTTTAAGGATAAGTTAATTGGCCACATTAGTAACAAGTTAATGGATTTAAATTATTCATTGGAAAATCTGACTTATCTCGCGAAGGCAACACAGCAAGAGAACTGCAACTCCCAATGTGTGACCAAAGCAGAAAACTTAAAGAATAACTTTTTAAAAATGAAAAGTACTTGGAACAGGAAGGTAGGATTGATTATCTACCTCCCAATATTGTTAAGTTGAGGAGCTACAGCACATACAGTTTTCATCTGCCAGGTAGTGCCCTGGGCCTTCCTGTATTAAAGATAGTGCTGAAGCACTCATGAAGCCTGGCAGAAGCAGTTTTTTTTGTGCTGCCTCTCTCATAAAAATGATATTGGGAGGTAGAAAGTAAAGTTTGTTAACAATTGCCAAAATGCCCGATACAAAATGGGCATCTCCTTCAATGATCGCCAGCACCCAACCCCCTCACCCACACACTTAGTACAGACAGAGACCAGCTCTATTAAAAGAAACACTAACACTTTTAGTTAACAGAGCACCTGACTTCACTGCAGTGCCTTATAAATCCCTCACCGGGGGGTTAAAATACGCAACAAAGCTCCAGTCTGTGATGATCTGCAGGAAGGGCAGATAACAGTAGTACATAGTTATAGTGGGTTTCACTATGTCAGGTGCTACTTCTACTATGTCTGTAAATGATACACTGTTTAATTTAGCTAAATGTGGGCAATTCAAAGGGAATAGGTAGTTTTCTGCTTCTACTTCTCCTTTAAATTAAGCAAACTATTAAATGACTTGTCTTGAAAACATAAAGTACAATGAATGGGATTGACACTACCTGAAATTTCTTGCTTGGGTCTGATCAATTTCCAACAACTACTGGCTCTGATTTAACGTACGTTCTAATATTATGAATGAAGGTCCCCAAGGCATTTTCCTTTTCTGTTCCCTTAGTGGAAAATGACTAATGAGTTAAGAAATCATATCTGGTCCATTTACATGGGAGGCTGGTGGACTGACATGAATTGTTTCTGAGTTAAATTCAACAAAAGGAAATCATACATCTTTCTTCTCATCACTGTCCGAGACTGGAACACAGGCTGCAGGCCAAGAAATTCACTGTGCTGAGTGAACTACAGACTTTTAAAATATATTTCAAGGACTTTGGGAATTTATGTTTGCTGCTTGCAGACTTTGTGCAATTACACAGTATAGCCATGTGCAATATACAGTAGATGCCACGTGCAATTATACAGTATAGCCATGTGCAATTATACAGTTATCCAGTGCATATACGTATGCATGTGCAATTATACAGTATATGCCATGCGCAATTATACAGTATATGCCACGTGCAATATACAGTATATGCCATGCGCAATTATACATTATATGCCACGTGCAATTATACAGTATATGCCATGTGCAATTATACCGTATAGCCATTGGCATTATACAGTATATGCCATGGATTATACAATATCCACGTGCAATTATTACAGTATATGCATGCGCAATTATACAGTATATACCACGTGCAATTATACAGTATATGCCATGTCAATTATATAGTATATGCCATGGGCATTATACAGTAATGCCATGTGCAATTATACAGTATATGCCATGCGCAATTATACAGTATATGCCATGCGCAATTCTACAGTATTGCCATGCTAATTACAGTATGTGCCATGCGCATTATACAGTAGTATATGCCATGTGCAATTGCACAGTATATGCATATGCAATTGCACAGTATAGCATGCAATTATATAGATATGCCATGTGCAATTATACAGTATATGCCATGTGCTATTATACAGTATATGCCATGTGCAATTATGCAGTATATGCCATGTGCAATTACGCAGTATATGCCATGTGCAATTATACAGTATATGCCATGTGCAATTATGCAGTATATGCCACGTGCAATTACGCAGTATATGCCATGTGCAATTACACAGTATATGCCATGTGCAATTATACAGTATATGCCATGTGCAATTGCACAGTATATGCCATGTGTAATTGCACAGTATAGGCCATCTGCAATTATATAGTATACGCCATGTGCAATACTACAGTATATGCCATGTGCAATTATGCAGTATATGCCATGTGCAATTATGCAGTATATGCCATGTGCAATTATACAGAGTATGCCCTGTGCAATTATACAGTATAGGCCATGGCAATTATACAGTATATGCCATTTGCAATTATACAGTATAGCCATGCAATATCGATATGCCATGGGCAATTATACAGTATATGCCAGTGCAATTTATAAGTATATGCCATGTTAATTATACAGTATAGGCCATTGCAATTATACAGTATATGCCATTGCAATTATATAGTATATGCCATTGGCAATTATAGATATCAATTTGCAATTATACAGTATAGGCCATTTGCAATTATACAGTATATGCCATGTGCAATTAACAGTATATGCCATGTGCAATTATGCAGTAATGCCATGTGCATACGCAGTATATGCCATGTGCAATTACACGTATATGCCATGTGCAATTATACAGTATATGCCATGGCAATTATACAGTATTGCCATGTGCAAGTATACAGTATATGCCATGTGCATTATACAGTATAGGCCATTGCAATTATAGTATATGCCATGTGCAATTAACAGTATATGCCATTGCAATTATACAGTATATGCCATTTGCAATTATACAGTATATGCCATGTGCAATTATACAGTATATGCCATTTGCATTTACAGTATAGGCCATTTGCAATAGTACAGTAATGCCATGTGCAAATTATACAGTATATGCCATGTGCTATTATACAGTAATGCCATGTGCAATTATACAGTTATTGCCATGCGCAATTATACAGTAGTATAGGCCATTTGCAATTATACAGTATATGCCATGTGCAATTATAAAGTTATATGCCATGTGCATTATACAGTATATGCCATTGCAATTATACAGTATATGCCATGTCAATTATACAGTAATGCAATGTTGCAATTATACAGTATATGCCATTTTGCAATATACAGTATATGCCATTTGCAATAACAGTATATGCCATGTGCAATAACAGTATATGCCATGTGCAATTATACAGTATATGCCATTTGCAATTATACAGTATATGCCATGTGCTATTATACAGTATATGCCATGTGCAATTACACTGTATATGCCATGTGCAAACAGTGCGGCAGGCATCACACATCCACAGAGCCAGCATGGTATTGTCTTGTATAAAGAGAGGTATGGATTCAAGGGAGGAAAATATTATCTCCCTCTTTACAACCACGGTTACGCCTCATTTGGAATATGCAGTGCAGTTTTGATGTGTACAAAAAGGACATCTTGGAAATGGAAAGGGTTCAGACAAGGACACATAAATGAGGGGAGTAGGGAAGCTTGATTCAAAAGACAGATTGGATAAGTTACAAGTATGCACACAAGAGAACGGACAAAGAGAATTATCACTGTGTATAAATACATTAATGGGCCATACAATAAAATATCTGGGACATTGTTCACCAATAGAACATGTCAAAGGACACGAGGACATCCCTTAAGACTTGAAGAAAAGAAGTTTAGGCTTCAAGTTGGGAAAGGGTTTTTCACTGTGAGAACGGTAAAGCTATGGAACTGTCTTCCAGTGGACGTTGTTATGGCAGGTTCATTGGTCAGTTTAAATAGAAAGCTGGATGAGTTTCTGCAAACAAGGAATGTTACAAGTTACTGGTAATGATACATAAAGTTGGAGTTGATCCAGGGAAATTTTCCATGACACTTGGAAGGAAGGAATATTTCCCCCTTAAAGGGCATGTCCACCCCCAAAAATAAATCCCCCCCACTACTGGCCCCATTGTTTAGTGTAGTTAATCCTTACCTTACATCCCAGCTCCATATGGTTCTTATGCTATTCCCCCCCCAAAGTCCAAAAAACGCCCACCAGGAGTACCATATGGGACTCTGCCTCCTGTCTCTCTCGGGAGAATTTTGGCCATGCGCAGAAGAGCCTCCCCCTCCTTCTCCCTCCCTCTCGATTTAGATTCCCTCCCCTGAGCGTAAAAAACCTTTTCATATAATAGTCTCCCTGCTCCCCCATCCCTAACGGCTATAGTTTTAATATCAGAAAGTGCCCGAAACATTACTTACCTTCCCTCTTTCCTCCGCCACACTGAACTCCCGGCAGCCGCGTCTGTGATTGGAATAGGACGCTCGGGGGACCTGAACTTACATTTACCGCGATCCACTCGCAGCCGCTCCTTCACTGACAAGCAGCATCTGTCCCGACCAGCGCCCTATCTTATGCGTCACGCGCGCAATTCAAAGATCGGGGCGCACGATCAGGACAGAACAGCTGTTTCTGTGCAGGAGCGGCTGCGAGTGGAGCGGCGGGTAAGGTAAGTTCCCGGTCCCCCGACGTAATACTATTCACAAGGAGGTGAGAATAAGCGTTCACCTCCCTGTGAATAATAGAAACGAATGGCACATACTAATTTGGGGGTTTAGTGTTCTTTAATGAGCTCCCCTGTCAATGGACACAACTTGGAGGTGTTAGCCAATGGAAACCAGACCTCCACAGACTATCGAGTACATTCTTCACTATCCCATACACAAGATTAATTGAGGGCCATTTCTCCCCTGGAATACTATTAAACATGCCTGAGCTCAATAACAAGGCCCTGCAGGGCTTGCAGCTTGTAGTCCCACCTCGCCCATAATATATTTGGCCGAAGCGGACATGTGTTAACGGCCCGACAACTCCAACGTATGTATGAAGCTTAAGTGCCTAGTTATTCTTGCTGTCTTTTTGGATAGCCTTGTATAATAATCCAGGAATAGTGAAGAGTTAACTAGTGCAACATAAAAACTGCAACATTAATAAGGACACCTGGTAACCTAGTGTTAATTGATCTTAGAGAAGAAGATCAGGTGGAGAAAGAAGCAGACATGATGATAGAGATAGCTACAAGGAGCTGGTAATAGTCAAGGGTGGGAGTTAGGTAACTGGAAGAAGTGCAAGCAGTTGCAGCTCTTAAGACTCTGAGGTTGTGACCTTTGTCTGAGTCACCATGTCCCTCAACCATTATTCAACATTTTTGTGAAAGCGCTCAAACACCAGCACGTGCTATAAATTTCTTCCGTTGTGCTGCTGTCCAGACCATCCTGCCCACGTCCTAATTGTCTAGCAAATTGTTAAAGTAGGATCAGCACACAGATTGAGCAAACCATTTATTCAGTGAAACACCAAAAGATAAAGTTTCGGGGGACCTATGAACACCCTTTATCAGATGCCTCAACCATATCAACAATTGCAACCACATTAATACATCAACTAGCAATGGTTGCCAGGACTCTCAGGCTGAAATTACACTAGGGTAGATAAAATTGGTTTGGATATTAGTAACCACTGAAGAGGAAACCTCATATTTTAAAGAAGCCAGAAAAATATGATAGACAACAATAAAAGTCCTTACAAAAATATGTCAATCACCAGGAATATATTTTCTAGGCCCATTGGCTACCTGGGATTTTTCAATGGTGGAGTTCCACCATTTGCAGTTCTGTTTAAATGTAACTTGATCTAGTTATGTAGCATGACATAACATCACACACTGGGTAGTAGGTACATGGCAGTAGAAAGCTACTAGGGAATGGCAGTAAGCCAGCTAACGACTTGGTAGGTACTTGGGGAAAAAACACTATCATTAACGGCATGTCCACCCTTTAAACAAGGGTTACTTGCCAGTTATCATCCCGAACCTTCCACTGCTATGTTTACCAGCTATTCATGCATTTGTAGGAGATGTTTTAGGATATGCCTTTATTCTGGCAAAGTAGACTGTCAATCAAGGCTGTCACTGCTGATATCACAGCCATGATTGACTGCTCTTTCCCCTGCTTCCTCCTCTGCATGATGAAGAAGGCAGATACCTTTGCCAGAAAGGAAGATTAACTTATTGTTAAATATTTGGTTACAAACTCATGTAATCAACTGATAAAATCGCAGTTGTTGGGTTGCAGACAGGGGTGGGCATGCCCTTTAAATGGTCTAGTTACTAAGTGTTTGGTAAAGGAGAAAAAATAAACAGTATTAACCAAGTAGAGGGATGTGTTAAAGAATTATCTCAGACCCAAGGCAGGAAAGAACTGAGGTCTGAGGAATGGATGTATCCATGTACTGGAAGAGTTAAGAGAAACAGAAGTACTGACCAGCAATGCTGCATGCCAACAATAATTCGTTTGTATTGTAGTCCAAGGTCCTTTGTTAATCAGTTATTCATCTACCAACAATTGTACTGATTCCCCGGGAGAAAAATAATAACCAAAGTCCAAACTTAAACAAAAATTGTCGTTACCTGCCCCCAATTCCACCCATACCATTTCACCCATTATTAGAGTATTAAGGTAATTATTGCCTCCATTCTGGCATAACAATCTGGCTCCTCACTCATGCGGTCAATCAAGGCTGTGACTTGCTATCAACACAGTTAATGATTAAAAGTCCTTTCCCTTGATGCCTTGTCTTGCACATGCTCAAGTTCTAAAGCTCATTGAGCAAGGGGAGGAGGCAGAAATGGAGAGAACGAGGGCAATACCTATCTGGTTAGAAATGCATGCATTAAGTGCTAAAAATAGCAGTGTCAGGAACTTACCTGCCGCTCTGGTCCCACGCCGCTCTGCACTTCAGGTGGGCGGCGCCGAGACGTCATGACGATGTAGTGTTTGCTACCCCAGCTCCATCTGTACTTACCGTTCCTGTTTCAGTGACCTCCTTGCCAGTTCCAGAGTCATACTTACCTTGCCAGTTCTAGAGGAATACTTTACCTGCCAGTTCCAGAGTCATACTTACCTTTGCCAGTTCCAGGTCATACTTACCTTGCATTCCAGAGGAATACTTACCTTGCCAGTCCAGAGTCATACTTACCTTGCCAGTTCCAGAGGAAACTTACCTTGCCAGTTCCAGAGAATACTTACCTTGCCAGTTCTAGAGGAATACTTACCTTGCCAGTTCCAGAGTCATACTACCTTGCCAGTTCCAGAGGAATACTTACCTTGCCAGTTCCAGAGTCATACTACCTTGCCAGTTCCAGAGGAATACTTACTTGCCAGTTCCAGAGGAATACTTACCTTGCCAGTTCTAGAGGAATAACTTACACTTGCCAGTTCCAGAGTCATACTTACCTTGCCAGTTCCAGAGGAATACTTACCTTGCCAGTTCAGAGGCATACTTACCTTGCCAGTTACAGAGTAATACTTACCTTGCAGTTCCAGAGACATACTTACTTGCAGTTCCGAGGAATACTTACCTGCCAGTCCAGAGGACATACTTACCTGCCAGTTCAGAGGAATACTTACCAGTTGCCAGTTCCAGAGAATATACCTTGCCAGTTCCAGAGTCATACTTACCTTGCCAGTCCAGAGGAATATTACCCTTGCCAGTTCCAGATCAACTTACCTTCCAGTTCCGAGGAACTTACCTTCCAGTTCCAGAGTCATACTTACCTGCATTCCGAGATACGACCTTGCCAGTCCAGAGACTATACTTACTTGCTGTTCCGTGTCTACACTTACCTCACCAGCTCCAGAGACTACTACCTGTTTCAGCTTCCCGCTCCCAGCAGCACCTTCTCCTTGGTATGCAGTTTCAGTAGTGCCTCGTATCCTGCATACAATTCCCATCAGCCTATCTGCTCCAGTATCCAAACCTACGACTGGTCTCCTTCTGAAGCGTTTTTGTGAGTACCCTGGCCATCCGGCCGTATTTATTACAGCAGTTGGGTTAGCTGATAAGCAGCCATTTTTTTTGTTTTGGGGGGGGGCTTGTTTAAAATGTAAATTAACCCTCAAAGCTTTATTTCTTTAAAAATGTTTAGGAGTTCAGGGAAATATTTCTAAGTGTGTTCTACATGAAAATACACAGCTGTGAACCATTAAAACCCTTCAACTACGTAAAGCCTGCAGTTATTTTCACATATCCATTCTCTTTGAGCTTAGGCATGTTTCCTTCCTTCAATGCCTTTGTGTTCATGTGTGCGTTGTGAGGAAGGTAACTGGACTGTCTGCTCTACTTTCGATTAAGTAAGTAATATTTACTGTAGCTTGAAAAGGCCAAATTAACTTTTTTTTTTTTTAATTATGGTTGTTTATATTGTGATTATTGTTTTAACTGTCTCCAAGTTTTCCAGCTTGAGAACTCAGTATGAATGTGCTTGACACATTGGAGAGTGTGCCCTGTTCTACTTAAGGAATCTTTGGAAAGGTTTCCAGTTAACGGCAAATGATTTTCCCATCCACTTTAATGGGGAATAACTCTCAAACGCCATCATGCGAAGTTCCAGGTCATGTGATCAAAGCCCAAGTGCACCTGGATCTGAGGCTACTCTAACTCACAGCGCGTCTCTCTGAATAAACACACAAATACAAAGACAAAACTAAAAAATAAAAGTCCTAAAATTACAAAAGAATAGTAATAAAATAAACACACATGTATTTACTCGGATTAACATATTAATTACGTTAATTACAATAGAAAAGATTGGCCTCTCCGGTAATGCTCACCGGGCAGGGGTCAACATAAGCTTTGGGTTTATGTCGACTTCAGTTCCCCTTTAAAAGCTCTGGCTACTTCTAATAGTAAACTGTAGTTTCTTGACAAGCACCATTTAGAACAGTCATTAAGTTCACTTAATATACTTGGCCGCTATCAACACATGGCATGTTAGTGCTTGCTTGAATTACACCACTGCTTCATTGTATTGTTTACATGAACGCTTAATAATAGATATTTACTCAGACTAATATGACCATATGTACGCAATATTTGGTTCCATAATAAAGGCTTGTTTCACAACTACGTGAATAGCTCCTGTGTATACCCGGGGATCCTGTTTATAAAGCTGATTAGACTCTGGCCAAGTGAACGTTGTACACATGAATCTGTAATTGAAGTTACAGGGTCGTGTACAACCATAGGGGGGCAGTAAGAGTGCAGAGCTGAGTTTTGTGAAGGGTTCACATGATATGTGGGTAAAGGAAGAAATCAATAAAACAAGATTCCAGTGTCTTAACCATAAACATTAGATACAGTTGGCAAACTCCATTGTATCAAGGCAAACAGAGTAAAGGGTCCCAACATGCAACAATCCTGATGTTGTGATATTTGTCCAATTGGTGGGCCAATCGCATAATGACCATTTTTTCCATCCTATCAACCTGCTGGAAATTTTTTTATAGGACAATACTAATGTAAATGATACCGGGATAAGTACAATCGTTATTGCTGATCTATGGGCCCCTTCATTATTATCTGGTTTGAAATAAGGTTTATGCATGGAATGCCCAACCTACAGCAACTCTCAATACCTCCAACAAATATGGACTACCCACAGCTGAATTGTAAGGGGGATAGTTTGTATCCCTGGTTGTGAATGCTGGGAATTGTCGTTTTCGACACAGGTTGGTCACCCCTGATTTAGAACGTGTGATTTACCTTGACAAACAGAGATATTCTTGTCTGTTCAGTCCCATCGTCACCGACTTCTGATATGGTTGTTATTGTCAGGTGACCGGTGGGGTCCAGCAGGACGAGTCCGAAATCTAGAGGGGCGACATATACGGGGGGAGGTAGAGAAGTTGGGATTGAAGACAGGTTGGAATAGGTGGGTGAGAATGGAGATCCAGGGGTGTTGGGTGAAGTAGGGGACACAGAAGAAGAATTGGATGAGAGGTAAGTTACCCTTTAGCTCCCCAAGATATAAGAGTGGCCGTGCGTTCAGTCCATTTTGCCCTACATTTCATATGATGCTCCACTCCGGGTGTTTCTGGGCCCAAGTCCATGCTGTCTGGACTGCTCGGGTTGGAGTCAGTGGATGGTGTTACCCACTCCTTGGGCATTGCTGTTTCATACACTGGCTCCTCCATGCCTGGCGAGAGTATACGGACAGTCACAGATGCTAGGTATCTGCTATAGCAGGTGCACAATGTAAACAGCAGAATAGAAGCTTGTTTACTACAGATCTGTCTGCTTGGTATTGTGAGCAGTTAATAGTAATAATCTACCATCTGCAGTGTGTACAGCTGGAGAGCTCCTGTGTAGGAAAAGGACAAGTGGTAGTGCTGAACACACATATGCCCAGGGAGGGTGTCTCCACCCAGCCTTGTACAAGAGGGTGGGAATCACTGTCCAGACACCTTGGACTTAGAGCTCAGCTGTTATTTCTACCATCCATAACAATGTACATATACATTACTGATCTGGAAACCCTAAGAAGCCCCACCCAAAAAAAAAAAAACTAGGGGCTAAGAACTGACAATCTATGAACTGATTTTGATGTCACAGCCATCATTAGGATTAGAGATGGCCGAAGTTTGTTCTGTTTCCTGATTTCCTGATCTGACAACTGAACTTATATGAACAATATATGTGCTAAGCTGGTTAACACACGAGGGAAGGTGCTGGTTGTGCCTCTGTACTTACCGTTAAGATGGGCTGGCGGTTTGAATGATATGGGTTTCACTGATGTTTAACCCCTGAAATCCTGTATTTCATTGACATACTGTCCACTGTAACAACCCTGCCTTCTTAATGACTTTATAAAGGAACTATATTTATTCTATGTGAGGATTTCAATAGATCAACACTAATGTTACAACTATAACACAGCTGTAACATGGAACTGCTTAAAGAGGAATGGTGGTCTCCATGCATTAATCCAGGATCATGCGTCTAAGCTGCAGTCTATCCAATGTTACAGCAGAGTAAAGGGTGGTGTTTTTACTGGACTGTGAGTTGTGACATCACCAGCACTTGGGGGTCTGCTTCCAAGTTTAAGGATGGAGTATGCCCACTGCTGGGACAGAACATCAGCAGCATTGTAAACCCTAACCCAAATTTCTACATCATTTTAAAAGCTAGCGATAAGCCTAAGTATGTAATTTAATGTGCTTTATCTAATGTCTTTTTTCACTGGTTGATTTTGCCAACAAAATTGGATGTTTTAATTGAGATTGATTCTGCCAGTCTTCTTCTAATATAGTAATATCGCTGAGTGCTCACTAGAGCACTAATTCATTTTGTGTTGGCGACTATTGACTGTTTACCCTAAACACAACCTAGATCTCTAAAGAAGAGAGATTATGCGCTACTAATAGCATATTAAACGGAATGTTCACCCTTTAAACATAAATCTGGCCAATTGTCCGTTACCTGCCCCGACACCAACACATATATTTGCACTTTATTACATGCTTTACTATCCAGATAGTAAGGATAATTCTGGCTCCTCCCTCCTTGCAGCAATCAAGGTTGTGACGGCTGACATCACAACATGATTGACTGCTTGTTTCCCCTGTTGCCTCCTCTGCACATGCTCAGCATATTAAAAGCTCTTAGAGCAGAGGGAGAAAGCAGATACTATCGCCAGAAAGGAACACAGCTAATCATTAATATCTGATTACAAATACATGTAATAAACTGGTAAAAATAGCAGCTGTGGTTGCAGGCAGATAACCGACAAGTCACCAGTTTTTGTTTTAAGGGTGGACATGCCCTTTAACTGTATGATGCCCTTTAACTCCATCATACATATTTGACATAAGCAAGTTTCATTGCATGATGTGCAGTTAAGTTAAAATGTTTGACATCTTTACTCATGTTAAATCAATAGGAAAACCCCAGAGAATCAATATACTATCTTACTGGTAGGTAAACGATTCTAACCTTGAAATCCTGTTTATCCATAAAGGTATCTAAATGACCGCTAATGCAATAAATTACCCAGAGTGCTTTATTCACTTATCTTGTCCTTTGTACATTCCTTGAAGATTTCGTCGGGATTCATCATACTGACCTTTGAATGGTGCTGCCATTGAGGGAATACAATCAACTCTGCCCCCTATCTAGCAGTGTATGTATACCAGCAACAGTAATGAATGAGCCGTGGTGCCATTAGCCGCCTAGGCACACTGGGAGCATGGAGAGGCAGCTAGGGTTAGTTTCAGGTCAGGGGGTTGAAATTAGGCGGCAACTTAGGGATTGGGGAGTCAGTGCAGTTAGGCTGGGTGGGAGTTTGTGTGTATAAAAAGGGGAAGCGTTAGGTGCTAAGGGGCATTCAATCCTTCAAAGAAAGTACACATGCTTAGCCAAACTAAGAAAGGGCAAGTAACACTTTGGCTATTGGCTACCTGGTGCAAACTCACCGCGATGCAGGTCTCGATGCATCGCAAAGTACTGGTGTCTCTGCACTTTTAATGGCAACTATAAACTGATTGGGCAGCTGCGCAGTTAACTTTCGCGTTAGCCACACAATGAAGGAGTTTTAAGCCGCGCTAACCAATAAACACCGGTAAATGCCACCAGGTGTTAGTGACCTGAATGCAGGGTGTTGATTGCATTGTAACTAAGAGGTGTATTAACACTGCCCAGGGTCAGCATAAAACAGCAATGTTCATGGCAGACAAATGGTGTTGAATTTTTTTCAGAAGGGGCCTTTATAAAAACTGAAATAAGGAAAGAAAAGATCACCAATACCACCAGAGAATGTGAGAAGAAAGACAGGAGAAGGAACATGGTCATCCCATTTGTGGTAGGGGAGAAATGAAGAATTTTTAGAAGACCCCGTATTTTCCAGCTGCTCTTAAACCAAAAAAACACACAGAGGCAGCAACTGGTGCATCCAAAGACCCAATACCGAAACATAAGACAAAGCAACATCATATAGCAGTGCAGTGCAGTGGAGAGAGCTATGGTTTGTATGTAGAGAAAACAAAATAGCAGCTGCACCAACGTATGGCCCAACACAGAAGAGCAAATTCCTCAGGTCAGGACTCAGCCGTGTACCTGCATCTAAAGTATGACAGAACTATGCACTAGCAAAATAGTTGCCAAACAGACATTGGTAAAATGGCAGTGGTAAATAGTGGATTGTCTGTGCATCAAGTCCAACCATTTACAACTGCCAAATTGTCAACGATTTACAATGTCTGTATGCCAAGTTGGCAACAGACATTGGTAAAATCAAAAAGGTTGGCAAATTGGCAGTTGTAAATGGTTGTTATTGTCTGTGCATCAATTGCCATTTACATAGTAACATAGTTACATAGTAATTAAGGTTGAATAAAGAATACGTCCATCAAGTCCAACCTATTCACCCCTTTTTTTTTTGTTTATCCCTACCTAACAGTTGATCCAGAGGAAGGCAAAAACCCCAGCTAAAAAGGGGAAAAAATTCCTTCCTGACTCCAAACGGCATTCGGAAGTATCCCTGGATCAACCAGATCTATATGCATTAATACCAGTAATTCTCAATTTTTTAGTTTTAGAAACTTATCCAGCCTTTTTTAAAGCTATTTAATGAACTTGCCATTACCACATCTGCTGGAAGACAGTTCCACAGTTTCACAGTTCTCACTGTAAAGAAATCTTTCCTACCTGAAAATGAAACTTCTTTTCTTCCAACCTTAAACGATGTCCACGTGTCCTCTGATATGACCTATTAGTGAACAATGCACCAGAGAGTTCATTGTATGGCCCATTAATTATTTGTATAAGGTTATCATGTCCCCACGCAAACGTCGCTTCTCCAATGTAAACAGCCCTAACTTGTCTAATCTGCCTGCATATTCAAGCCCCTCCATTCCCCTTATTAATTTAGTTGCCCTTCTCTGAACTGCCTCAATTGCCAAGATGTCCCTTTGTATATGGGATTCCAAAACTGCACCGCATATTCCAAATGAGGCCTTACCAGCGCCTTGTATAAGAGGGAGAATAATATTTTTCTCTCTTGAATCTATTCCCCTTTTTATACAAGACAATATCTTGATAGCTCTAGCCGTTGCTACCTGGCATTGTTTGCTATAGCTAGTCGTATCTACCAGAACCCAAATCTTTTTCCAATACAGATACACTTAACACAGAGTTATTTATGGTGTAGGTGGCACGGGATTATTACATCCCAAATGCATCACCTTACATTTATCAACATTGAATCTCATCTGCCATTCTACTGCCCATTTTGATAATCTATCTAGGGCTTGCAGCACTTGCACATCATTGGAAGTTTCCAAAGCTCTGCATAGTTTAGTGTCATCAGCAACACCGAGACCTTGCTCTCAATGCCCCCTTCTAAGTCATTAATAAACAGATTAAACAGAAGCGGCCCCAGTACAGAACCCTGAGGCACTCCGCTTAGAACTTTAGCCACATAGATGTAGCTCCATTAACCACCACTCTCTGTTTGCGGTCCGATAACCAGTTCTCTATCCATGAGCAAATGTTTTCTTCAAGGCAAAGTCCTCAGTTTATACATTAGTCGCCTATGTGGCACAGTATCAAAAGCTTTTGCAAAATCCAAATATACCACATCCACTGCTGTGCCTGAATCTAACTTCTTACTCACTTCTTCATAAAAAACAATTAAATTCGTCTGGCATGATCTATTTCTCATAAATCCATGCTGACTACTACTAATAAGATGATCTCTGGAGACAAAGTCAAGGATATGATCCCTTAACAAAGTTTCCATCACTTTCCCTACCACTGATGTTAGGCTTAAGGTCTATAGTTCCAGGCTGTGAACGACTACCTTTTTGAATATTGGTATTACATTGGTTTTTTTCCAATCCAGCGGCACATCCCCAGACAAAAGCGAATCTAAAAGATGAGAAACAATGGTCTAGATAGAACTGAACTAAGCTCTTTTAAAATCCGAGAATGCAATCCATCTGGTCCGGGGCTTATTGATATTAACTTTGTCTAACTGTTTCCATACCATATCTCTGTAGCCAATGTGAATACTCTCCATTCCTTCCCTGCATATTATTACAATCCCTACTGTAAGGACAAGGATTCTCAACAGTAAAAACCGATGCAAAAAACTCTTTAGCAGATTAGCCTTTTCGGCATCCTCTACAACCACCTCAGCCCCATTATTAATGGTCCCACATTCTCAGACCTCATCTTTTTACCATTTATATACTTAAAAAACATTTTGGGGTTGGACTTGCTTTGTTCGGCAATCCGTATTCATTTTCTATTTTAGCTAGTTTAATTGCTTTCTTGCACTCTATTACAGCTTTTGTACTCCCTGTAAGCCTGTTCTGTGCCTTCTGTTTTCAAAATTTTAAAAGCCTTTTTCTTTTTTCCATTTCCCTTTTTACCTGAGCATTAAGCATGCAGGAGTGGACCTCATTGTTTTACACTTGTTACCTAAAGGTACAGATTTAGAAATGTAATAGTTTAATATCCCTTTAAAAGTGGTCCACATCTGCTCAGTATCTTTACCTAGAAACTGTTCCCCCCAGTCTATAAGCAGGAGCGATTCCTTTAACAGCATAAAATTAGCTTTCCTAAAGTTAAAAGTTTTTGTTAAGCCAGTGCACTTTAGTTTTTTGCAACCTATATTAAATGACACTATTCATGGTCACTATTCCCTAAGCTTCCATTACCCTCATCTCCAAAATGAGCTCAGGGTTATTAGATATCACCAGATCCAAAACGCATTCTGTCTAGTAGGAACTTCTACCATCTGTGAAAGAAAATGCTCATATAGGAAATTTAAGAACTTTATACCTTTTGAGGTGCTGGCAGTTTCCTTACTCCCAATCTATGTCAGGGTAGTTAAAATCCCCCATAACCAGAACATGCCCCATACCAGCAGCCTTTGCCAACTGCATATGGAGATGCATTTCCACCACTTCCCCGGCATTTGGCGGCTTATAACATACTCCAACAATTAATTTACCTACCTTTTGCTTCCTGTACAGTTCCACCCATATGTTTCTGCCATATTGTTTACTCCCCTATCTACCATCTTTTAAATTTGGCTTCAATTCTGTTTAACATACATACATACTCCTCCTCCTTTCTTATTAACTCTGTCATGTCTAAATAAGGATTATCTTCAATATTTACTGTCCAGTCGTGTGAATCATTAAGCCATGATTCTGCTATACCAATTACATCATACCTTTCCTTTAAAGCTATTATTTCAAGTTCGCCGGTTTTTCCAGCCAGACTTCTTGCATTTGTAAACATACATTTTAGATTATCAATTGATTTACTTCCATACATGGTCGTACATTCCTCCTTATCCTCTATGCTCCCCCCTCCCCCTATCCTCCCTCCGTTGTGTTAATAGCCCCCTGATCCCTAACTTCTCTATCTACCCCTGTGTATTTCAACGTTCCCTCCTCCCCCATACCTAGTTTAAAACCCACTACCAATTTGCCAACATATCCACAATGTGTATAATGGCCACAACCTAATATCAAGCGCACAATGTAATATATAACGCACACAATGTAATAAAATGCCAACAATGAAATGTGGCATCCGAATAACAGCACAATGAATATAATGCCCACAGTGTAATAATGGCCACAATGTAATATATGGCCACAGTGTAATAATGCCAACAATGAAAGTGGCATCCAGAATAACAGCACATGTAATTAATGCCCACAGTTGTAATATAATGGCCACATGTAATATAATGGCCAAGATGTAATAATGCCAAATGTAATATAATGGCCACAATGTATATAATGGCCACAGTGTAATATAATGCCCACAATGTAATATAATGGCCACAGTGTAATATAATGCCCACAATGTAATATTAATGCCCACAGTGTAATATAATGGCACCACAGTGTAATATAATGCCCACAATGTAATAATGGCCACCGTGTAATATAATGCCACAAGTAATATAAGCCACAGTGTAATATAATGGCCACAGTGTATATATGCCACAATGTAAATAATGCCCACAATGTAATATAAGCCCACAGTGTAATATAATGGCCACAATGTATATAATGGCCACAGTGTAATATAATACCCAAATGTAATATAATGGCCACAATGTAATATAATGGCCACAGTGTAATATAATGCCCACAATGTAATATAATGGCCACAGTGTAATATAATGCCCCAAAGTAATATAATCCCACAGTGTAATAGAATGACCCACATGTAATAATGCCCCAGTGTAATAATGCCACTGTATATATGCCCACAGTGTATATATTGCCACAGTGTATAATGCCCACAATGTAATATAATGCCCACAGTGTAATATGACCACAGTGTAATATATGCCCACAATGTAATATAATGCCCACAGTGTAATATAATGGCCGCAATGTAATATATGCCCACAATGTAATATAATGCCCACAGTGTAAATAATGGCCGCAATGTAATATATGCCCACAATGTAATATAATGACACAATGTAATATAATGCCCACAAGGCTGAACACACGTTTCGTGGCACCCCTTCATAAGGTCAGTCATCATGGGATGATTAAAAAGACTGGAACAGATAAAATGAATGAACTACCATAATATATTTAGTTAAATGCCAGTTTACTTTAGTGCCAGTTAGCAAGGGCAGTCTTTAAAGGGTGTCTCTATCATGGCAGCAGTGCCCCCTTGTGTTAGTTGGGTGTGGTGCTCTAATCCTGCGTTTCTGGTCTTAATGAAACAACCAACCCTCAACCTTATTCTGCCCTTAGACTAACCTCCTGCTTTCCGGAAAACCACCGGCCAAATACTTTGACCCAACCTTACAGACATAACATAGATGTGAAACTATAAGCAGACACCTGTACCTGGCCCAAGTCATAGTAGCTGAGCGATCGTGCCGGGTGAAGATTGGACTTTTGCTGCTTGGTTCGTTTGAGTGTGTAATCGGCACTCGGTATCCTGTATTGGAGAAAGTGTCGGCATGCTCAAACTTTAGGAACTGTAAGTAGAAGTTGGAAAGCCTCAGCCATTTATGCAGAGTCACGTAAGTCCCGGTTGGTGAGTCCAACAGGTTGCTGTTTGTCATATGTTAATGTAAGGATTCATTTGTTCTACACACTCAAGAACAGTGAACTAACTTACTTCACGCAGTGTGGTTGTGCTTCACTATTGACAATAGTTGTATCCAGGCAGTGGGACATTGATCTGCTAGGGTCCCTTAGTATGTCTACGATCTAGGATCTCCAGGATCTGGATATTTTATTGGGGAGTTTTTTTGTGCTGTTTGCAATATGTATATGGCTGTAGTTTTCATTTTTGACCAACAATATATCTAGACTGTGAGAGACGTCGTTGTTGGGACATTGTTTCAATTATTATCCCAAGGATAGAGTGCTGCATGGGGTCTACAGGGTTTATTTCCCATTAATTGTGCAGCTTAGTATCTGTGTGATAACCGTTCATTAAACCTGGGTACCTACATTTATCGAGTTTGTGCCAATGATCTTACCAGTATTTGTGTGCCAAGCATTTATTATAGTCTGGGTGCCACCATTTTTATAGTCTGGTGCCAACCCTTTCTCAGAGTTGTGCCAGTGGGGCCACTATCTGTGTGCCAACCATTTATTAGAGTCTGGGTGCCAACCATTTATCAGCGTTTGTGCCAATGATCTTACCAGTTTGTGTGCCAACTATTTATTAGAGTCTGGGTGCCAACCCTTATCAGAGTTTCTGCCAATGATTTTACTAGTATCTGTGTGCAACCATTTTTAGAGTCTGGGTACCAACCATTGTTAGCGTCTGGGTGCCAACCATTTCTCAGAGTTTGTGCCAATGGAGACACTGTGTGCCAACCATTTATCAGAGTTTGTGCCAATGATTTTACCATATCTGTATGCCAACCCTTTATTATCATTGGGTGTCAACCCTTTATCAGAGTTTGTGCCAATGGAGACACGTGTGCCAACCATTTATCAGAGTTTGTGCCAATGATTTTACAAGAATTGTGTGCCAACCATTTATTAGAGTCTGGGTGCCAACAATTTATCAGAATTTATGCCAATGATTTTACCAGTATCTGTGTGCCAACAATTTAGTAGAGTCTGGGTACCAAACCATTATCAGAGTTTCTACCAATGATTTACAGTATCTGGTGCCAACCATTTATTAGAGTCTGGGTACCAACCATTATTAGAGTCTGGGTACCAACCATTTGTTAGCGTTTGGATGCCAACCATTTCTCAGAGTTTATGCCAATGATTTACCAGTATCTGTGCCAACCCTTTATTGCATCTGGGTGCAACCCTTTATCAGAGTTTGTGCCAATGATTTCACAAGTATCGGTTGAACATTTAAATGAAATAAATTATTTATACACAGATCCTGATACTATGAAGTCTATATTTATATTATGATGAAATATTCCCTTTCCAACCATAGTCTAATCCCCATATTACACAGGGAATATAAAGGGAAAGGAAAATCCAGACACAGATGTTGTTTTATTATGATTTTATTTCTGTTTTATTTTTACAACTAACCTAACACCACCCCCATGTCCCAAACTGAGAGTTGATCCAGAGGAAGGTGAAAACCCCCAGAAGGGGGGGAAATTCCTTCCTGACTCCCTGTGGCAATCGGAATTAATCCCTGGATCTAATGGACGTTAACACAAGTCTCATTAAACCTTGACTGCTATCAACCTGGTCCATAATTGTTCCATCTATTTACATCCATTCTAATATCCTCCTTATCCCAGAGTTGATCCAGAGGGAGAAATTACCCAGTCTGATTCCACAGACAAGTTCTCAAGAGGAGAAACTAATGAAAGGGAAACGGGTCAAAATCTACCCTGTTCCTTTGGGTCTGGACCTAAAATGCTAGATCCTTACCCCTGGCAGTACAGTAGGTAGTTTGGATACTTACCTTCTGCTGCGCGCCACTATTCTCTGTCCTGCCCCCTCCCCACAGCAGGGCTGGGTGGTTGCCTAGTGGAAAAGGCAGGGCCGACCGGCCTGGGACAGAGCTGCAGCTGTTAGGTAATATCCAAACTACCTATGTACATCCCCGTGTAAGTGGCAATCAGACTAATCTCTGGATCACTGGAAATAAAGGGGCGTACACATGTGTGATCGCGGACCTGACCGAGCCGCACAATGTGTACAAAAAGTCATTTCGCCAACTATCTGTAAGTGTTCAGTCAGGCATCAAGTGTATGGGTGATTGTCAGGCATCATTGATGATTAAACCTGTTTGTACACACCATGCATCAAGGGTCGGGCCCTGCAATCGCACATGTGTACGAAGCTAAATGTAACTATCAGTAACAATCAGACCTGGTTATCAGCTGTCTGGTTTAAAAAAGAATCCAAACCCAAATCCCATATACATTACCTGGTTACTTATCTTATGATGAAACGTCCATTCCTTTTAGTTTCCTTAGGTCCCTATAACAGGGAGATAAGAAATATATTTATTATACAGATGGAAATAGGTTTATTTAGTTTAAAGTATTCAGTATGACAAACACAAATACAATGAAGACAATATTCTAACTTGTTGTGTATAGTATTATAAGAGAGACTGTACTGTACCGATTATAACTTAGCCCGTTCCAGTGCCAGTGTATAGGCTCCAGTTTCTCTTCAGTTCACTGATCCTTTTTCCTTTAGACTTGATCAGCTTGCACAGGAGTTCATGATTCTTCTTGTTTTTTTCCACCCGGTAGGCCCTCCAAGCACTGACTCTGGCACCATGTTCCCTTAGGATCTTGCTGGCTAGAACCCTATATTGATCCTCCAGATCCTTAATATAAGATTCCAACTGGGCACCTGAAAGGGTTTCCAGTGGCTCTTTTTTGACGGACATGTGCTCCTTAGACCCTTAATACAAGATGGCAACTGTGCACCTAAAAGGGTTTCCAGTGACTCTTTCTTTGGGACGGACGTGTGCCTTCAGACCTGTATACAAGATGGCAACTGTGCGCTTAAAGGGTTTCCAGTGGGTTTTTCTTTGGGACGGATGTGTGCTCCTTCAGACCTTAATACAAGATGGCAACTGTGCGCCTAAAAGGGTTTCCAGTGGGTTTTTCTTTGGGACGGACGTGTGCTCCTTTGAAACCTTAATACAAGATGGCAACTGCGCACCTAAAAGGGTTCCAGAGGGTTTTTCTTTGGGACGGACGTGGCTCCTTCAGACCCTAATTCAAATTAGCAAATGTGCACCTAAAAGTTTCAGTGGGTTTTTCTTTGGACGGATGTGTGCTCCTCAGACCCTTAATAAAAGTGGCAACTGTGCGCCAAAAAAGGGTTTCCAGTGGGTTTTTCTTTTGGACGGACGTGTGCTCCGTCAGACCTTATACAGATGGCAACTGTGCACTAAAAGGGTTCAGTGGGTTTTTCTTTGGGACGGACGTGTGCTCCTTCAGACCCTTAATACAAGATGGCAACTGTGCACCTAAAAGGGTTCCATTGGGTGTTTTTTGGGACGGACGTGTGCTCCTTCAGCCCTTAATACAAGAAAGCAACTGTGCACCTAAAGGGTTTCCAGTGGGTTTTTCTTGGGACGGACGTGTGCTCCTTCAGACACTTATATACAAAAAGAAATACTTGAGGTACCTCCCAGGCGTCCAGTCCCTTCGGCCACCTCACTGCCAGATAGACAATACTAAGAAATAAAGAAAGTAGGGCTGTCCAGTCGTTTATATTTTTCAAGGGGTAATCCCTCTTATTGCAGTACGCCACACACGACGTTTCGGCTGCGTGGCCTTATCAAGTGCACTTACCAAGAACACTTGAAAAAAGGCCAAGCGGCCAAAACATCGTGTGTTGGTGTACTGCAATAAAGAGGGATTACCCCTTGAAAAATATAAACGACGGACAGCCCTACTTCCTTATTACTTAATACAGATGGCAACTGCACATCTAAAAGGGTTCCAGTGGCTCTTTCTTTGGGACGGACATGTGCTCCTTCAGCCCTTAATACAAGATGGCAACTGCCCACCTAAAAGGTTTCCAGTGGGATTTTCTTTGGGACGGACTTGTGCTCCTTCAGTCACTTAATACAAGATGGCAACTGCATCCTAAAAGGGTTTCCAGTGGGTTTTTCTTTGGGATGAGGTGTGCTCCTTCAGACCCTTAATACAAGATGGCAACTGTGCACCAAAAGGGTTTCCAGTGGGTTTTCTTTGGGACGGACGTGTGCTGTTACGACACTTAATACAAGATGGCAACTGCCCACCTGAAAGGGTTCCCAGTGGGTGTTGTTTGGGATGGACATGTGCTTTCCCTTTAGAAAAGATGGCAACTTCACACCTAAAAGTGTTTTCAGTGGGTGTTGTTTGGGACGGACGTGTGGTACAAAAAGATAAAATTAAATAGATTATATTAAGTTCCTTTTGGTCAATAACACCCGCCCTTAAAGAACCCAGACTATCACTTTAATTGCTGTATTACAGTATTGGAATATATAAAACAATGAAATGTATTTGTGGTAACTGCCAATTTTACTGACCGTGAGGAAAATGTGCATCTAAACACTTTCAGGCTTATTGATAGTGGTATTTCCCAAGAGTGAGGGGACACAGCTAATATACAGGACCTGTGTATCACCCTCAAAAACTCATAGGCAGTGCACTCAGGGGTAATACATGACTGTATCACCATAAGAAAAAAAGACCCCCAGAAGGCACTTAATATGAGGTGCAAAAATGTGTCTGTGCTGTTAATTTTCAGCAGCCAATGAGATGTTACCTTTTTACAGGCCCACAAACATTTGCTAACATCTGATCTCTAACCCCCTTTTTATTACAAATACAAAGAATACGGTATTCACTTGTTGTGTATAGTATGATAAGAGAGACTGTTCTGACCTGATTATAAATTAGCCGTTCCAGTGCCAGTGTAATAGGCTCCAGTTTCTCTTCAGAGAGAAACTGGAGCCTATTACACTGGCACTGGAACGGGCTAAAGTTACACAACAAGTAGAATATCGTCTTCATTGTATTTGTGTTTGTCATACTGAATACTTTAAACTAAATAAAACCTATTTCCATTCTGTATAATAAATATATTTCTTATCTCCCTGTTAATAGGGACCTAAAGGAAACTAAAGGAATGGACGTTTCATCATAAGATAAGTTACCAGGTAATGTATATGGGATTTGGGGTTTGGATTCTTTTTTAAACCTAGACAGCTGATAACCAGGTCTGATTGTTACTGATAGTTACATTTAGCTTCGTACACATGTGCGATTGCAGGGCCCGACCCTTGATGCATGGTGTGTACAAACAGGTTTAGATCATCAATGATGCCTGACTAATCACCCATACGCTTGATGCCTGACTGAACACTTACAGATAGTTGGCTGAAATGACTTTTTGTACACATTGTGCGGCTCGGGTCAGGTCCGCGATCACACATGTGTACGCCCCTTTATTTCCAAGTTGATCCAGAGATTAGTCTGATTGCCACTTACACGGGGATGTACAATAGGTAGTTTGGATATTTACCTAACAGCTGCAGCTCTGTCCCAGGCCGGTCTGGCCCTGCCTTTTCCACTAGGCAACCAGCCCAGCCCTGCTGTGGGGAGGGGGCAGGACTAGAGAATAGCCCAGATACACAGGGAATATAAAGGAAAGGAAAATCCAGACACAGATTTTTTTTTTATTAGGATTTTATTTCTTGTTATTTTTACACTAACCTAACACCCACCCCCATGTCCCAACTGAGAGTTGATCCAGAGGAAGGTGAAAACCCCCAGAAGGGGGGGAAATTCCTTCCTGACTCCCTGTGGCAATCGGAATTAATCCCTGGATCTACTCGGGACGTTACAACAATCTCCATTAACCTTGACTGCTATCAACCCTGGTCCAATATGTTTCCATCTATTTACATCCATCTCTAAATTTCCTCCTATCCCAGAGTTGATCCAGAGGGAGGGAAATTACCCAGTCTGATTCCACAGACAAAGTTCTCAAGAGAGAAAACTAATGAAGGGAAACGGGTCAAAATCTACCCTGTTCCCTTTGGGTCTGGACCTAAAATGCTAGATCCTTACCCCTGGCAGTACAGTAGGTAGTTTGGATACTTACCTTCTAGCTGCTGCCACTGCCGCTCAGCCAATCACAGACGCGACTGCCGGTCCTGCCCCTCTGCTTGCATTTTCGTGCAAGCAGAGGGCCTGGCAGTGCGGCGGAGGAAAGAGGGAAGGTAAGTAATGTTTGGGGCACTTTCTGATATTAAAACTATAGTGGTTGGGGCTGGGGGAGCAGGGGGAATGTTATATTACAAAATTTTAAGAAGGGTGGACATGCCCTTTAATACTGAGTTGTTTTTGTGAGGATATTGCGGAGTAGGTTGGACTAGATGGATTGATGTCTTTATTCAACCTCAACCTATACTATATGCCATCTGCAATTATAACATATGATACAGTGGTTCCGATTAAAATGGGTTTTCTGTCACTATCTGTGTTCACACTGGAAGATCCCCCAATGCTAAGGCTACAGGTAACCTGGAGATTGGCACAGGGAAGCAGAAATCCTCATACTACTGCTAAACTTGGTAAAAAATCAATTAGCCTTGTTTCCCTTAGTGACACCTTGGAATGTCCAAACGCACTGATCTGGTCAGGGGTATTTGCTTAACCCACGGTTAGTAAGTAACTGCAGTTTGTTATTGGATAACAGGGGGGACAGTGGCTGGGCAGGAGGAATTCACTAATGACTTGGGAATAGGTCACTGTCAGCAGGTTAGTATTGGGACCAGATCTGAAAGGGACAATATTAAGGGCAGTGTACAGAGGGAATGTGCAGTCTCCAACCCCCACAATGGGCCCATGGAATATCACACAAGTCATCTTATTCAGTAATTATTGTTTTTCAACAAATAGCATTGAGAGAATAAATGAACACGTAACTAAATATAATGGGTCTTCCCTTCCTTTACGTTGACGGCTGGGGTACATGTATGATGTCTGGACCCCCTTTCCCTGGTGTGGGGGCACCCCCTGCACCCCTAGTAGCTACGCCCCAGAAAGATGAGCTAGAACTACAAATTCCCCTGACAAAATTGTAATTATGCTGATTATTTGCAACTTCTGTCCTATAGAATTCAAATGCATGACCAACATTATCCTCCAGAGGGCACTGCTTCTTGATACTTTTCAGAGATTACTGCAGGATTAGATTAAGACCATTAGAGTGAACTTTGTCTCATTAGAGCAGGGACATCGAATGTAACGGAGGCGTTACATTAATTGGTGGATACATTATTGATGGCAAAATATTGTAAAGACTAAACTCACTACTCACCTGTGCACGTGGGTTAGAAATTGGAAATAGCTGAAGCGGTATGAAGTGATACATTTTTCCACTGCTATTAATTTGCAGCCGCCAATCAAATGTTTGCTTCTTACTGGGTGACTGCAGTTAGACCACTTCCAATTATCATGTATAAGTGCAGCGTGTACCAACAGGTCAGATTTGATGTGGTACAGGGGCGTAACTACAGGAGCGCAGGGGGACCGGGAGCCAAGGGTGCCCTATATTCTTATTTTTCCCATGACAAATATAGCCTCCTCCAAGAAAATCACTGTAGATGAAGCAGAGATAGGGGCCCCTTCATAATTTTGCAGGGGGGGCCCAGTGATTCCTATAAACCAATCTTTCAGCTTGGACCAATAATGACGTCCCCTCATGCACACAGGCTCCCGTTACTATTACAGCTTTCACTGTTATTTTAACCTTCTTAGTTCTATTTATCTACGGCTGGTTTCAGATAAAGGAAACATGCAATACAAAGCAATGTCTACCAGGAACTAAACATCTTTGGGTTTTAATAGTTCGGGTGGGAGGACCGGATTTTGCCTGGGCCCCAAGCTTAACAAGACCAAAACTCTAGAAAAGTCAATTCATTTAAAGGCACAATCCTGATAGAGTATTGGTTTCTAACATGTAACCTATTTGCTGCGGTGTAACTGCAACTCTCATCCTGCCAGATATTTCCAAACCACAGAACTGTTGTTAATAATTATTAAACTTGTGATACACTCCGTGTATCCTAGTGCACCAGATGCGCATTTACTAGCGCATGCCTTTTTCCATGTGCATGCAATTGCACAAAAAATGCAGATCGCATGCGTTTCAATTAGCGGATCCCTGCGGAACGCTCGGCATCCCTCCTGGTGTGGCAGCAACAATTGGCTAACACTAATGTGCGTTTTTTAACACACAGAGAGATTGCGTGTTAAAACGCGGCAGTGTGGCCTAGCCGTCAGTTACCATTGCAACTGATACCTAAACTTAGCTTTCGGGTTTTTTCATCTCCCATTGACTTCAATGGATCTATTTGAATTTGGGGGGTTTTTTGAAAATCGGCGAATCATCTTCTGACTGATTTCAGTGAGTTCGGCCATCTACCTTGTAGGTACCACAGCCCTAAACTAGGTGTTGAATCTTCCAGCCCTGTTACTGTTTAATGAATGGGTATTATATCTCTCACTGTTAAGTCTCTGGTTCCAGTAAACCAATAAGTCCAGATCTCTGTCTGCCTGGCAGTTTTTATACTGTTCTATTAATACGCATTACAGCAGGGGGAGGATCAGCCAATCACAGAAAAGCTTTTGACTAGAACTTTTACCCCTAATTAGTCTTTTTTCCCAGATAACGCCCATACACTTGATTTACTGCAGGGACAGAAATAGTTCCTAAGATCATTGTAGATAAACTTAACCCAGGAGTATATATAGACACAGATACACGGAACTACACACGGTTAGTTACTAGTAGTAACACAAAGATGACAACCCTGCAATATCCTACTACATGTAATTAACTACCACAATTACATACAACCCCAAACAGCACAGGCATGGCACAGATGTATGGTCAGTTCCAGCTTGAACCTTGCATAAGCAATAGGTGCCTTCTTTGCCTTTCTTGGACGACAAGCAGTATGGCAGCACACAAAAGTGCAATACATTTCCCTGTCACAACCGACCTGCGCTTGTTCTGGCGATGTAGAAACCACTTTGCCCGTTAATGCGTTGTTGCGATCTTTTGCGCGGCTTTTAAAGCCACCATTGAAAAGACTTTGATTTTAGTGCAAAAAACGAGCGCAAAAATCACTAAATTTATTTCATCTATCGCACTGTGCTATTTCCAAATGTCTTTGTAAATGTTGCAGGCAATGCAAAAAGAGAAAAAATATTACACTGTTAGCATGGGTTTAGAACTAATTTTCCCCCTCTCTGTAAAAGTCTCAGAGGCTCAAGCGTATCTCCTTGAATTTGTTATGTGAATGTAATTGTGTATTCCTAAACCAAGATATAGAAATCCTTAGAGTTACTGCCCCCTACCCTAGCTCAGTGTTTCCCTGACACCCTCAGTGCAATTCACCCAGGAAGACAACAGGGAATTCTCCAATCAGCCGCTTTGTATGTCCCTGTGCTAAAAAGAAAGGGGAGAAAAACTGAAAATGAATGTAAAACACGTTATTGCTTTCGAATAAATTATCTCTCTTATGGGGAGTTTAAAAGAATAGTCCATTGCAAAAGTGAACTTTTCCTTTAATATATTGATTGAAGCCCAGGAGGCTAAGGAGCTATGCCTTACCTCCCATTCTTCAGTCAATATCTCAGGAGCCAGGGACAAATGTAAGTATATTTAGCTTTCGCGCATGCGCGCTATAGTGGATTAGAACCACAAAGCGGTTGGGACTAGAGATGGCCGAACTTAGTGAAGATCAGTTTGTTTCCGAAATACCGAACTTCAATAAAAGTTTGGTAGTTCGGAAACAAACTCATTATAGTCTATGGGATATAATAGTTTGGAAAGTTCTGGTGAATAACAGTTAAAGGGCATGTCCACCCCCAAAACTATAATCCCCCCAACTACTGGCCCCACCATGTAGTGTAGTTTAATCCTTACCTCACATCCCAGCTCCATAGGGTTCTCCTGTAAACCCCCCCCCCAAAGTCCCAAAACTAAACACCAGGAGGATAGCAGGGCTCTGCCTGCTATCTTGCCTCCGGAAGATATTTGCCATGCGCACTGCAGCCCTTCTTCCCCCTCCCTCCCCCTCCCTTTCCCTCCCGTTCTACTATCCCTCCCCCTAGCGTCAATCCCTCTTAATATGCTGCTCCCCCATGTCCCCCAGCCCCAACCGCATATTTTTTTTTTTCAAAAAGCTCCCCAAACTCTTACTAATCTCTCCGCTTTCCTCCGCTACACTGAATGACCGGCAGCCGCGTCCGTGATTGGCTGCCGCTCAGCCAATCACAGACGCGACTGCTGGTCCCGCCCCTCTGCTTGCATTCTTGGTGCGGCGGAGGAACTAGGGGAGGTAAGTAAGAGTTTGGGGGTCTTTCTGAAAAAAATATTTATGCGGTTGGGGCTGGGGTACATAGGGGAGCAGCATATTAAAAATAAGTTTATGGGGTGGACATACCCTTTAAAATAAAAATGGTAACTTACTGTAAATGGCTGTAGTACCTGGGAAATGGTCTGGGGAACATGTCACTATCACTAAAACTTGTTTAAACATTTCCTTCCTCACAAGGGTTACTGAAAACGAACGCTACATTCGAGGGTTACCGAACGCTACATTTGAGAGTTACTGAAATCGGCAGCTACATTCGAGGGTTACTGAATGCTGTATTTGAGAGTTACTGAAATTAGCAGCTACATTTGAGGGTTACTGAAATCGGCAGCTACATTCGAGGGTTACTGATGCTGTATTTGAGAGTTACTGAAATTAGCAGCTACATTTGAGGGTTACTGAAATCGGCAGCTACATTCGTGGGTTACCGAATGCTACATTCCAGGGTTACCGAACGCTACATTCGAGGGTTACCAAAATTGACAGCTACAATCAAGGGTTATTGAAATCGACCACTACATTCAAGGGTTACGGCCAATTCGGGGGTTACCAAATGCTACATTTCGAGGGTTACCAAAATTGACAGCTACAATCAAGGGTTATTGAAATCGACCACTACATTCAAGGGTTACGGCCAATTCGAGGGTTACCAAATGCTACATTTCGAGGGTTACCGAAATCGGCAGCTACATTTGAGTGTTACCAAAAACGAACACTACATTTGAGGGTTACCGAAATTGGCAGCTACATTCGAGGGTAACCAAACGATACATTCGATGGTTACTGAAAATCTAATGAAAATACAGCTGTTCGGAAAACGAACTAGTTCAAACAGTTTGACTCCAGTCGGAACCTGTCATTTCTGCAGCAGTGGATCGCGCAAAAGGTAAATATACTTACCTTCGTCCCTGGCTCCTGCTCAGTTGATTGAAGAACAGGAGGTAAGGCATAGCTACTTAACCTCACAGGCTTCAATCAATACATTAAAGGAATAGTTCACATTTCAAGTAAATTATTCCTTTAATAAAATGAAATCGGGAAGAAAAAGCTGTTGGTTTTCCTGGTTTAAGAAGAAATAGATGTTCCAAAAAGGACACAATCGTGTACACAGAGCACTAGGTTACTGCAGAGAAGGCAAGTGAATAGCCATGTTAGCAGGCACCGACCAGGACAATTTTACACAAATAATACCAGGAACACAATTATCTCTCTCTCAGTAATACACAATCTCCATGGTGATCTGCCGGTCGTGACCACTTTCCCTTTGCTTTGAACCTCAAGAGAGTGAGATATTAGATTTGATTGTACAGTAGATCAAGACTAGTTTATTATATTGCCGTTTTACAAGTGTTTTATTCTTGGGTCCGCAGATAACTACATCTCCCACCATCCTTTATCAAGACCTATGGTTTAAAATTCATTTTTCCAGAAACTATATGTTAAAATGATTTTTAACCAGATAAATATCTTACTATAGCAAATCCAACAGTACCTTACCACTGGTTACACACATGCTCAGTATGTGCCACACAGCAAAATAGAGGAATGGTCCGGTTATCTACTTTGTATCTCACCGTTGTAAGGGCAGTGTAAGCAGAAGTAAGGCTTCGTCTACCCACAATGCATGTAAAATGCAATGCAATGATGCATGTGTCATGCGTATTACCGTGCACATTATTGCAGGGTTATCTGGACCACCCACATTGTCATGCACCGACATACATGCATGATATAGGCTAACAGCCTAGTGTGGCCCTTACTGCACAACTTCTAGTGAAATATTCTACTGATTTCCACTAATTAGAAAATAATGAGTCATCAGCCATACTTTTAGTTACAGTTGGTGCAGAACATCTTAGCTCCCTATCTGAGTTAGTTGCCTTTCAGCCATCCCACACACAGAAATACAACTGCTAGTATCAATAAACAAATGCACATTTATACAAGGATAAGTAAACTGTTTTACTGCAAAAAAAATACAGTTCCCAGCATTCTCTGCCAACAAGTAGCACTTTTGGGTGTAGTTTTCAGTTAGTAGAGATGCACAATGGGCTCAGACCATGATTTCCCTTCCAAATCTTTTTTTCCACCTACGTGTGTTATAATGTAGGTTTAATGAAACTGAACAGTTCTACGATGGGCCATAAAGACTTTATAACCAAGTGGGTGGTGGGACTTTGCTCTGTATGTTGACAGATAACTGCATATTATAAACTGGGATCAGTCTGTATTTGGCTGAATCTAATTTATCTGCCCTTAAAAAATGAACGTTCAGATTAAAATCTTAATGGAGACACCTACACTCAGGGCGCCACCTGCTGTCCCAAAACTGCTGCTCATTACTCATGCTGCCTGGCCCCTGAGAAACACTTGCAGCCAATCTGTGGATCCTGGGCCAATGCATTAAAGGGTCACTATACTCACTGAAGCAACTTTACATTATCTGAAAGTACAATCTGATAGCAGTAAAATGGTGGTACTCACATATTTATCTGTGCTTGCTTTGTCATTAAATTATTAATGTTTAGTGAGTGCTCCTAATTGCCCCCACCCTCCTTACTCACTGCCTCCTTGTAGTGTCTGCGACACTTATAAGTTATGCACAGCCTCACCATAGACCCTGCTCTGCTTACACATCTCCCCCCTGCCTTCTTTTCACTGCTGATTCTCTTAATTGTTGCAGACAGTGCACTGACAGGCAGCTAAACAGCCTAGTAAGAGGTCATTAATGGGTCACATATTACAATCTCTGCTCCTGGAGTGACAGGTCTTTCCCTGTAAAAGCTGTGATTAAAATGATGATTTCTCAGGATCTACAGCCCAGATTTAAAATCTGGAAAAAAGTTTTGAAGCAGTGGGATCTTACTGTATATAATTTTTATAAGTATAGATAGCCTTTAAATCTGACCAATCAGTAACATGTTTGATTTCTGGATGGAAATGTATCGGAGGTTGGCCTGTGTATGTTGTGACTGATCTTTCCACAAAAACGGAACGCTAATAAGGTACACTGAATGAATTTAGTAATAAGCTGCCTTGTTTTAGAAGTGCGTCTATGCATTTAAAGGACCTGTTAACAGTAAACTCCCCTTAAGCCCCCAAAATAAGTATGTCCCATTCGTTTCTATTATTCACAGGGAGGAGAAAACGCTTATTCTCACCTCCCTGTGAATAATAGGACGCTCGGGGGACCTGGAACTTACCTTACCGCGATCCACTCGCAGCCGCTCCTTCACTGACAGCCGCTCTGTCCCGACCACGCGCCCTATCTTATGCGCACGCGCGCCAATTCAAAAGATAGGGCGCACGATCAGGACAGAACAGCTGTTCTGTGCAGGAGCGGCTGCGAGTGGAGCGGCGGGTAAGGTAAGTTCCCGGTCCCCCGAGCGTAATATTATTCACAAGGAGGTGAGAATAAGCGTTCTCACCTCCCTGTGAATAATAGAAACGAATGGCACATACTTAATTTTGGGGGTTTAGTGTTCCTTTAATAGCTCCCCTGTCAATGGACACACTTGGAGGGTGTTAGCCAATGGAAACCCAGACCTCCACAGACTATCGAGTACATTCTTCACTATCCCCTACACAAAGTATTAATTGGAGGGCCCATTTCTCCCCTGGAATACATATTAAACATGCCTGAGCTCAATAACAAGGCCCTGCAGGGCTTGCAGCTTGTAGTCCACCTCGCACATAATATATTTGGCCGAAGCGGACATGTGTTACGGCCCGTACAATCCAACGTATGTATGAAGCTTAAGGCCTAGTTATTTCTTGCTGTCTTTTTGGATAGCTTGTTAATATAATCCAGGAATAGTGAAGAGTTAACTAGTGCAACATAAACACTGCAACATTAATAAGGACACCTGGTAACCTAGTGTTAATTTATTAGAGAAGAAGATCCGGTGGAGAAAGAAGCAGACATGATGATAGAGATAGCTACAAGGAGCTGGTAATAGTCAAGGGTGGATGTTAGGTAACTGGTAAGAAGTGCAAGCAGTTGCAGCTCTTAAGACTCTGAAGGTTGTGACCTTTGTCTGAGTCACCATGTCCCTCAACCATTATTCAACATTTTTGTGAAAAGCGCCTCAAACACCAGCACGTGCTATAAATTTCTTCCGTTGTGCTGCTGTCCAGACATCCTGCCCACGTCCTAATTGTCTAGCAAATTTGTAAAGTAGGATCAGCACACAGATTGAGCAAACCCATTTATTCAGTGAAACAACCAAAAGATAAAGTTTCGGGGGACCTATGACACCCTTTATCAGATGCCTCAACCATTATTCAACAATTGCAACCACATTTAATACATCAACTAGCAGATTGGTTGCCAGGACTCTCAGGCTGACATTACACTAGGGTAGATAAATTGGTTTGGATATTAGTAACCACTGAAGAGGACAACCTCATATTTTAAAGAAGCCAGAAAAATATGATAGACAACAATAAAAGTCCTTACAAAAAGTGTCAATCACCAGGAATATATTTCTAGGCCCATTGGCTACCTGGGATTTTTCCAATGGTGGAGTTCCACCATATTGCAGTTCTTGTTTAAATGTACTTGGATCTAGTTATTGTAGCATGACATAACATCACACACTGGGTAGTAGGTACATGGCAGTAGAAAGCTACTAGGGAATGGCAGTAAGCCAGCTAACGACTTGGTAGGTACTTGGGGAAAAAACACTATCATTAAACGGCATGTCCACCCTTTAAACAAGGGTTACTTGCCAGTTATCATCCCGCAACCTTCCACTGCTATGTTTACCAGCTTATTACATGCATTTGTAGTGAGATGTTTTAGGATATTGCCTTTATTCTGGCAAAGTAGACTGTCAATCAAGGCTGTCACTGCTGATATCACAGCCAATGATTGACTGCTCTTTCCCCTGCTTCCTCCTCTGCATGATGAAGAAGGCAGATACCTTTGCCAGAAAGGAAGATAACTTATTGTTAAATATTTGGTTACAAACTCATGTAATCAACTGATAAAAATCGCAGTTGGGGTTGCAGACAGGGGTGGGCATGCCCTTTAAATGGTCTAGTTACTAAGTGTTTGGTAAAGGAGAAAAAATAAACATGTATTAACCAAGTAGAGGGATGTGTTAAAGAATTATCTCAGACCCAAGGCAGGAAAGAACTGAGGTCTGAGGAACTGGATGTATCCTGGTACTGGAAGAGTTAAAGAGAAACAGAAGTCACTGACCAGCAATGCTGCATGCCAACAATAATTCGTTTGTATTGTAGTCCAAGGTTCCTTTTGTTAATCTTAGTTATTCCTCTACAACAATTGTACTGATTACCCAGGGAGAAAGAATAATTAACCAAAGTCCAAACTTAAAACAAAAATTGTCAGTTACCTGCCCCCAATTCCACCCAATACCAATTTCACCCATTATTAGATGTATTAAGGATAATTATTGCCTCCATTCTGGCATAACAATCTGGCTCCTCACTCAATGCGGTCAATCAAGGCTGTGACTGCTATCAACACAGTTAATGATTAAAAGTCCTTTCCCTTGATGCCTTGTCTGCACATGCTCAAGTTCCTAAAAGCTCATTGAGCAAGGGGAGGAGGCAGAAATGGAGAGAACGAGGGCAATACCTATCTGGTTAGAAATGCATGCACTTAAGTGCTAAAAATAGCAGTGTCAGGAACTTACCTGCCGCTCTGGTCCCACGCCGCTCTGCACTTCCAGGTGGGCGGCGCCAGAGACGTCATGACGATCGTAGTGTTTGCTACCCCAGGCTCCATCTGTACTTACCTCTCCTGTTTCCAGTGACCTCCTTGCCAGTTCCAGAGTCATACTTACCTTGCCAGTTCTAGAGGAATACTTACCTTGCCAGTTCCAGAGTCATACTTACCTTGCCAGTTCCAGAGGAATACTTACCTTGCCAGTTCCAGAGTCATTTGTTGTTGACTTTATAATACACAGTGAATCAAATTAAAATGGGGCCAACAGTGCTATATTTTCTTATAATAGCTAGAATAGTGCTATTTATATGTAGTAATATAATACAAACAAAAAGCATAATATAAAGTCTCTCAGTCCCCCAGACCCCTGCCAGACTATCTGACTCTCCTTTGTGAGCCAAAAAGGCAAGTACCAGTAGGGTAGGACCCAGTTAAAGAAAGCCACCTTGACATGGTGACTGGGCTTAAAATAACTTGGGCAATTTATTGAACTAATTGCTTTTATTTATCCAGGGTTTAGCAGACTGTTTGTAGTCGCAACCTTATGGAGGTAGCCAATATGCAATTAGAATTGTTTGTGCACTAGAATTTTCTATATACTATCTGACTCTCCGTGAGGGCAAGCATGCTCAGTAATACCTATGAGGCACCATTGGGAGAGGGAACAGAAGAGTTTATTATACTAAGGCACTTGATTGACAGCTAAAATGTAAGATATTTCAGATTGAATATCTAATAATGGTACAGAGATAATATATGATATTGAGAATTACTGGTATTAATACATCTACTGTAGATCTGGTTGATCCAGGGATACTTTCTGATTGCCGTTTGGAGTCAGCAAGGAATTTTCCCCCCTTCTTAGCTGTTTTTTTTACCTTCCTCTGGATCAACTGTTAGGTAGGGTTAAAAAATAAAAGTGAATAGGTTGAACTTGATGGACGTATGTATATCCTTTAAAAATGTAAAAATGAAACAGATAGACTCTAAGGTTTCTAGGGTAATTTTTTCTTTTTTTTTCTTCATTTAGTATGTGTCCAAAGACCAATATTGGGAAGGGGGGACTAGAGCTTTATCAGGAAATATAGTAACTTGTATAGATTTTTATTTTTACATTAACGGGAATGCAGTATTTTTTCCCAGCATTACTTACATGCCCAAGATCCCAGGGTTTGGACTAAGCATTTGGTAATGTAAGAAGAACAGGTAGTGTCAGCATAAGACCCTGATGCTTTAGACATTAGCATAAAGCTTGAATGTTTATTGCATTGGGTAACAAATATTACATCCCTCTGTAATTGTGTAAATATTTATATTATTAAGGTAATACCAAATAAATATTATCCCTAAAATAGGCTGTATAATTTGATATAGATATCTAGATTCTGTGTTGGGTTTTTTTGTAACAGTACTTTAAGTAGCACCTGATATATCCTAAACCCAAACATTTAGCTCAGTTCAAGATACATAAGGCAATTCTCCACTAAACAAACTTCACCAAGAGTAGACCATTGTTTCTGCTTTGAAAGTGGCAGCTAAGCCAAGTGTCCCTATGCGTTGGTGGTACATAGCTCTGTAGACTATTTGAAAACTGTTGGTTCCATGATGCAGGAAAATTTGTTGTCAGGGACCTTATTTTGTCTGGAAGGAATGTTGTTTCATTTCAAAACCTTAAAATTCTGACAAGACAGAGAATGAGCAATTTGAAAGGGCTTAGTCTTTTTTTCTTTCTGTAACACAAACATACTTAGACACAGTTTTCCTTTCAGCTAATTAAGTTGTTTTAGTCCAAAACTGGTGAGATAGTGTCATCTTGGTAGGGGGCCCTGATATCAGCCTCTTGACACAGTAGACGGTACATTTCAGAATGACTTTTGCTTTTATTTTGTGGGTTGATTCTTTTCTTCTTAATCAATGCAGCTGCGGAGACCTCATACAACTGAGAACTATTGAAACAGTTGACCTATTCAGACACCCTTTAAAGATACATTCACTGAATGAGATTTCATGGTTTGGAAGCAATGTTCTCCTCCCATGCTATTTCCTGATGCTTCCTATATTTTATGAGCATCTTTAAATTCATGTATAATTCATCTTTAAATGCATGTATGTATTAACTTAACGTTGTGGGGTAGCGTGGATTGTTGTCTTCCAGGAAAAACAGCATTTAGGCTTAGTTTAAGACACAGAAACAGGCAAGAGTTTTTTGTTTGGTTTTAAAACTGACTTCAGTCAGGTATATTAACACTGAGTTAGCTCACAAATAACATAAATTCCTATGCCATGTTGGCCTAAATATTACAAAATAAGTGCTCCTCACTACTAGTTCAGTTTAGTACTTACACACAGCTCTCTCACTCTTTCTCTAGAATTAGCTAGTCATGCCCAGGGCCACTCCTGCCATAAAGCAATATTAAAATATTGCTCATGGCGCACGGTTTTGGTAAGGCAGAAATGTAGCAGCTGAAGATATTTATTTTTCTGTAATCTCTCTCAGACGCTCCATCTGAGATTGGTGTCAGTACACCCCTGTGCATAAGTTAAGTGTATGTGTAGTGTGGGAGGCCCTTGCTATGGAAAACTTTCAATCTAAGGTAGTTAGGGTAGTTAGGTAGGTAACAAACAGATACACAGGGAAGGGTAGAAGAGATCTTATGTAGTTTTAATTTAAAACATTCATATACTGTGCTGGTGATCTGAGAGGTAGTATATGATATTAGATGAAAACCTACTGATTGACATTTCTTGACGTAAAGAGAGGGGAATAGAATTCCAGAGGATGGGAGCCACAAGAGGAAAAGGTTTAAGGCAGTAGAAATCCATGTGAGTGGGTGGTTTGAATTGGAGATGATTCTGTACAGAGCAGAGGGTATGGATGGTATGTTGTATGGGGACTCTTGATAAGAGTAAAAGGATTTGTATATTAAAAGAATGATTTTGTAAACAATACATTGTTTAATGTGAAGCCAGGAAGTTGTGTGTCCCAGGTAAAACAATATGTGCAGCTGAATTTAATATTATCTGAATGGGAGAAGATGGGAAAAAGGAAGACCTGTAAGCAGGTTACAGTAGTCCAGGCATGATTGAATGAGAGCATGGATAAGCATAGCGGTACTTTTAATATTTTGTTTTGAAAGGGACAGAGAGTAATCAATAATTTTCCCAAGCCAATGTTTTTAGGCCTGGAAAATTATTTGTTTAGTATTATTAAGGTTCAGTTTAAGGCAGCGGTGTGCCATACAGGATGACATGGTGAAGAGATAGTGGGAGATGTTTGATTAGATGTTAGGTCTTAGCAGGAAGTGTGTGTGTGGGGGGGGTGCAGTAGATTTGTGTATCATCAGCATACAGGTAATTATTATAACCAAATGGGCTAATAACATCTCCCTGGAAAATATTATAGAGGGAGAACAACAAAGGTCAAGAATAGAGACCTGCAACATCTCCACAATAAGAGTATCCAGAGAAGAGGTGTTATTATAAGACATAGAGTAGGTTATGTTAGAGGGATAACATAGCAGTTTCTAACTACCAGTATTAGGGAAAAGTGGATAGAATTTACGGCTATGTAGCTTGTATTCCGTTCCAGTCCATTTAAAAAACACACCGCTGCACGCATTTCTGTCCATATAAAATTCATGAAAAGGACGTACAACAGATAACAATGGATAACAACGCAAGCGTTTGATTTTCTATCCATTTTTCTAAAAGGATGTATGGGAGTTCCTGTGATGTCATTTCTGGTCTGCGGGCTATAGGAAACACGCAGAAGAGTAGCAAAATCACCAGAAAATTGCAAGATCTCTCTCCACAACACTATCTGCTACCTCTCTCTACAAAAAGCTCCTGAAACGCCCACACTCCCAGGAATACCCCCCAAGGACGTGACAACTGTTTGTTGTCCCCCCCCCTTAAATTCCAAAAATGTGGTCAAAAACGTATTAAAAAGCAATGGAGAGAAACGCCTAAAAAACAGACACAAACGGATAATAACGCACACGCAAATGGTTAGCACCGGATACCAAAACGTGTTAAAACATCATTAAACACTGAGTTTTAGGTTGCGTTTTTGTCTGTTCCTAGTGTGAACCAGCCCTGAGAGTCAGTGGACTTCGTAACTTCTGTTCTAGTCTTCAGACACATTGAATACAAATCAAATGAAGGGCAGACTCTTTGGGGGAGATGCAGTAATAGGTAGTATCACCAAAATAGGTAAATACTATACAATGTAATATCAGATGAGTATGTGGTTTACTCCTAACTCATGGAGTCTGCCTTGTTTACTTAAATTATAACTTTAGTCGTTTTATATTCTCCACACTCCTGTTTGTTTTTGTTATTGATGGTGCTGTTTCCCCTTTTCCTGCTCACCACCAGCAGTGATATACCTTAATAGTAAATACTTGTAGGGAGACGCACTCTTTCAATTTCAATCAGTTTATTCGTGACATGCGTGACATGCGGTGTATCAGCATGTCACGAATAAACTGATTGAAATTGAAAGAGTGTGTCTCCCTACAAGTATTTACTATAAATGATAACTTTGTAGCTTGAAAAGTAACCAAATCTAATGGTTCTTAGTTGGGAACACCTTAGCTTCCCAGAAGGTCAGGTGCGTCCACTTCACAACTCCTTTCCTTTATTGTTAAGTGTTGCGCTACACAGCACAAAAACCTAACAATTTTTGTATAACATTGGGTACCCAGTGCTGAAAACAGCACAGGCCCACTAGTTAAATGTAAAGCCCGTAGAAACTTATTTTATAGCAGGCAGCGAGGATGTTACACTTAGAATCTGACCCATAATGCTTTACAGCAATAAAAAATTGTTTAGTGTGCCTTCAAGAAAGAAATTGCAACTGCATGTGTACTGAAAATAATTTCATGTGCAGCTAGTGCAAGCAATTTAATATCACATTTGGCCTTAAGACAGAAATGGGATTTACAAAAGCTGTAATCTTGATATTAAAGGTATGTCCACCTGGATTTTAAATTTAACTGAAGAACAGGAGGTAAATGTGCTATGTCTTACCTCATGTCCTTCAGTAAAACTTACAGGAGAGCAGGAGAAACTTACCCACGTATTGCTCCATTGCCGGCTTCTCTGACAGTCTCCGCCTCGCCCACGCTCCTTTGCACTGTGTGCGCACGCTCACACAATGCAAAGGACTGTGGATCCGTCGGGGAATGTCTGTGTAGTCCAGACCAATGTTCCCTCTAACCTCAAATTGGCTGTGTGCGCAGAAATATATTTTCTGTGCGCATACAAAATTACATTTTGTGTGCTCCATCCCGCAGCAGATTTCAAAAGAACTATGCTATTTTATATCCATTTTATAATAGACAATTGTTTGTAAATATACAGCAATTCTCTGTAAATGTGAAAACACTGTCTTCAGTATGATATAGTACCACATTCTATGGACCGCATTACATGCACACTATGATGACTTGCACTATAGTAGCCATGTGTTGTCATAATGTAGTATCATCAACCAGAGTGTTTGGAGCAGTTTATCAAAGCCAGAACATGGACAACAAAACTCAACAATTACAGTGTAATTTCATAGAGTTGTTAAGGTTTTTACACGCCTCCAACTTTCCCTGTAAGGCCATATTGATCATGTCACACAAACCATCTGAAAATACGATTTGCTAGGCGTTGTACCATTCTCTCCTCTTTTTTATATCACGGTGAAAAAAAAAGTTCTTTATAATGATTTGGCTCAAATTTCTATACACGTTGCACCAGCGTCTGTAGCAGCATGTGTTTCTGGGATTGTTCTGGAAGGGAAAATGCAGAAACAGCAGGGAGCAGAAGATAAACAGGCAATTCGTGACTCATTAAAACAAGTATTGGTAGCCAACATTGTGGAGTGTGTGAAGACCCCCCGATCCAGTTCGCCTATAAACTTTTTGTACCAGCTGGACTAAGCATCTGTCGGAGTTTGGAAAGAGAGATAATCTGGTACAAATGATTTCAGTTTGTCGCTTTGATTAACCTGCCACCTCGCATAAGTCAGCTGATTGGGAATCCAGGGAACTATTTAAACAATGGCATACACAAGTTTATTACTGGAATATTAAATTCATGGGTGCAAATATGCCTGGCTCCTTTTTTTTTTTCTTCTTCTTTTTTTGGTCGCACTGTACAACAATATATTTATTCACAAAAAAAAGGCAAATCTGCTTGAGACGAAACTGCCAAGTTCATTTCACAGTTTAGATTCTGTTACATTAATAAGGGCTGGTTTGAATAACAAAAATAAACAGCATGTTGTTAAATTCTCAGAAATTTTCTAGTATAACTTGTTTTCATTAAAATACCAATTAGGATTTCGTAACCTTATGTGCGAATATAGATTGGATGTAGCTGTAAATGGAGCTATAAATGGATATATGGGAATGGCTTTATGCGGTAGTAGAAAAGGAAACAGGTGGAAAAGTTAACGGAAGCAAAGCAAGGATGGTGGAGACAGTAGTTTGATTAACCATATGATGTATCTGCCATATTCAGAATTCTTTTGCTGCTAACCATGACTTCTGTAAACGCGAATGTATTTGTTAGAACAAGTTTCAAAGGGTTATGTTAATTAAAACATATCATTCAGTATTGCAGAGCTAACATTGAAGGCTAGAAATAATAGAATCTAAATTTGGGGCTGTATACATAAAAGATTTACATATCGGTAAATGCCAATATTGATAATTTTTTCATAAAGAAATCGCTATCGGTATGTTAGGACCACAGCATTATTTGATGACCATGTAAGTAATATAACACCTGTGGCCAACACTGGACCTTAAAGGCTAGGCCACACTACAGTGATTGAGCGATTGAATGTGGAATGTTATTGCGATTGGCTAATTGGTCTGGTCACACTACGTGCACTGCACTGCGTTCTGCTTTTTGGATGGTGATCACCACTTCCTCCTGTAATCGCATGAGCTCCAATTGAGCAACATTACCAGTGTAAGTGTCAATGGTATTTTGACTAATATATACATATAAGGGTATATATAAAAAAAAATATAAAAATATATTTATATTTAACCTAAAAATGTACTGCTTACACACACATTACAAAATACACGCAAATGCACAAAAGACAAATACAAACATGGTGGATTTGTATACTTTTTTAAATATGCGGGTTTTTTGGTGCAGATTGTGCTGAAATCTTAACTATCCTACAACACCATTTAAAGACAAAATAATGACATAACTACAGACAATCCTGAACATTTAAAGGGCAATGTTATAATATCCACTCACCGACCAAAGCAGGATCTCGGGAGGGTAAGTATATCACTTTGCCCCCTTTAAATGTAAATGTCAGAGGGTATATTCTATCCTGGGACATGCAATAAATTAAGGACTGACACAATAAAAGGTGCAACGGTTTACCTGTGCTAATAATTTGAAGCAAACAATCAGATGTTATCTAAATGCAGTATTCCAGTAAATAGATAATTGGTTGCTGCAAATTAATAGCACAGGCAACATTTCGAACCTCTTATTACATCAGCACTTTATGGGGAGATGAAGTAAAGGGCAGTTTTGCCCCAAATAAGTGTAAAACCCATGTTATCTGATATAATAAGGTAGCGTTGAATGTAAACTTAACTAGTGGGGCCTGCATCATTTGCTGAAATGATGATGTGCACCTGATGCAAAAAAATTTTTATTAAAGGGCAATAATCTTGTGTACCCATAGGCCTGATCCCAGACTAAAGCATGGTACACACCATGCAACATTTCCTCCTGACCGGCTGTTCGGCTTTTTCGACCGGTCGGGAGAAAGGACTGTCGTTCTCGGCAATAGTTGCTGTGGACGACAGTTTGCCGTGACCGAGGGTGGGGTCCATAGAGGGCCGCACAATCGGCCATGATTTTTGGACATGTCCGATTGAACGGCTGGTCGCTTCCCAAAAACCCTGTTATTATTTTGGCCCAATCAACCAATACACTGAACTGTCGGACAACAGGCTCAAATATTACATGCTGTGTATCATACTTAAGGGAGACCCCCATGCACTTTCTTTCTATCCCAAGTTATTTATATGTACTATAATATCCCCCATAATTGACAGAAAAAATTATACTGTTGCTGCAACTAACTAATGTATTGAACTTTTATGCCGTAAAAATGTAGCTCACTGTAAAACGCATATAGGCCCCTATTTATAAACACAGTATCACTTAATAGCGATATTTTATTTTTTAATTTTATATAATAATTATTGTTTCATTTTATGACCGTGATCATACATTGACGATTGCCTATGCAATACCATTGCGGTACTTCAAAGTATCATTCGGCTACATGGTCGTAAATATTCGGCCGCAGACATACTTCTACGCTAACCCACAGTATCGGAAGTCTCCGAGACCACATTATTTGATATGCCATAGTTGGTTATCACATCAGTATTGTTATCGTGTTAGTCCAGTAGGTTCTGTAGGTATCAATACACAACAGTGTATTGTATTTTAAGGAATGTTAAATCTAAACTGAAAAAAACTGATCATAACTGGAAACTATAATTCTTCCCAACCACCACTGTGCCATTGTTTTGTCGATCAAACCTATTTCTTTAGATATCCAATCTAAAACATCTTGAATTTCAGCTGTCAATCAAGTGCCTTGCTGTCATAAACATAAACTATTCTTCTGTGAGCAGTTTTGCTGTAGCTGGAATGGTGGAGTTTTGGCAGTTAGAATGCCGTATGCTGTGTGCTGTTTTGACAGTTGGTTTGTGGGAAAAGAGTCAGGTCAGATGAAAGTGGGAGTGGTTAAAATAGGGAGGGGGATACTCTCCTGAGCAAAACATGTGCTGTATTGAAGGCATGTAGCAACACACACAGCTCAGAGTAAGTGCTACTTACACATATTTATTTATAGATTAAAATGAGGAAAAGTAATTTTTTTCAGTATAGTGTCCCTTTAAAGATTAATATTCCTATTTAAGGATCAGTATAATTACTATAATTATTTAAAGATCAGCAGTGCTTATGTATATCATTAATATTATTTTTGCTGTGTAACTGCTGCTAGTGTTATTTAAAACAACAATATGTTTATTTATTGTATCTCTACCGGCAGATATTTACGGATTTGAATTTAAGTTTTGTAGGGAAAAACAACTTGACAGGGGTTTGCATTTAATGGGGATGTTTACATGTTAGAACAAAATGAGCTCATATTCTCTTATAAAATATAAATAAGATGTCATTACATTCTGTAGCATGCTGCATTTTTGTCTTTTCAATGGGGAAATTGTACAGGCTTTAGAAAAAAAATAATTCAAAGGAATAACTTGCATTTTTATCACAGAAAGCCTATTATTTGTAGTTATGAAATTTTATAGGTCCCCAATCTAATCTATTCTGAGTATAAAAACATTAACATATGGTTAACACAGCTCTAGGCTTGAAAGTCCATATCCCCGATGCACATTGTATGCAGGGTGACATTCACACTTAATATGATCCCAAAGGATCCGTACTTCATTTTACCTGGGATTGGAGAGCCATGAAATCTCTGGAAAAGTTGTTCATGAGTCTGAACCAAATGGTGTACATTTTACTTAGACTCTAACAGTCTGAGCTACTGCCAAAGGTTGTGGCTGAAATGTCTCTCTAAGTAACATTAAAAATCTGCTGCTTCATGCCTCTGAATTTCAATATTTATAGCATTCAATAAAATAGTCCACCATTGGAGAGAGATGCACCACTGTGCACTCTCTGAGCAGATGGCCGGCAATATGGCCCATTTCCACAGACCAGCTGTGGTATGCAGAAATCAATGCTTATCATGGCCAGACTACTGAGGCACATCTGGAATTCTAACAGATCAGACTCTGAATTCTAAAGTTCCTTACATTAAAACAATTGACTGGCTTCCTACTGGGTAGCATGATCCAACCTTTTGCAGCAACACAGCACACTTTTATCCTTTTGGCTGATGATGCTTGATCACAAGTATCCAGAGAACAACAGACATATGCAGAGCTGAAGTTCTGAGTTCGATTCCACCCTTGGACACACCTGCATGGAGTTTGTATGTTCACCCCGTGCTTGCGTGGGTTTCCTCCGGGCACTCCGGTTTCCCCCACAGTCATAAAGACATACTGACAGGTTGCTTAGATTGAAAGCTCTTCAGGGCAAGGTCTGATGTGAATGTATACGTGTTATTGTAAAGCGCTACGGAAGATGTTGGCACTATATAAATCCACAATAATAATAATAATTATATTGTCCATCTCTAATGTGCTGTAATTGGTACATTTTATTATGAAATCTGTCAATGCTATGTTTTTCATGGTTAGCTTGCGAATAGCTGTACTCCAATCTTTCCCTTTATACTGTATACTGTAGTTATTAAAATAAATACAGTTGGGATTTTTCATTTTGGTTTATAGTCACAAAAGGGGGATAATAACTCTCTACCCACATACCAGTAGAGGTGGAACATTTATATAATGTATATGAATGATATAGGTAAAGGTAAATAACTCCCAAACACCAAAGCCAAAATAAATCTGACAGATATAGGTCTAACCTAACATGCTGCCTTTTGTACTTTAGGCTGAGGCCACATCACATTAGAACCCACGGAAGAATGTACAATGCTCGAATGTCATGCTCGCTTCCATGTGCGCCTGCTTCTGAAATTGACCACTATTGGAGCGTATGTGATACGCAATCAAAAATGGTGATAGTATGCGCTCTGAAAATGGCTTGGGCGCAGCACATGTAGTGGGGTTGCTCCCATAGGGTAACATAGGTCTGCGAATCGCACTAGTGTGGCATAGATCTTATTTCACCTTCTGATTCCTGGTACTTCCAGTTAGCATTCAGTCATTGGTTGTTTTGTCATCTTCTACATCCATGACTGACAGCTGCTATTACCCTGCTGACCTGCCACCTCTGATCATGTAAAAGCTTTAAAAAAAAAAAAGCTTGGAGGAGGTAGAAACTTTTGAGAGGGAAGGGGAAGCCCTACATCTTTCAGCTTTCTAATTATTGTAGTTTGGGCGGTAATTTACGTATATATATTTTTATTGTGCTGATCCTTGAAAATACCACCTTTTCAGCACAATAAATGTAATTTTTCGAGAGACTTTTACCTGGAGCCATATCTTTGCAGTGTGCCTAACTCCCCTAATAATTTGCATTGGCTACAGGATAGAGTTTATTCCACCTCTAAAACCATACCCTTGCATGTTTTAATTATTGCTATCTATTGTACATATAACATGTTTTGATAGTTTAATGGGTATTAATAGAATAATTCGCTCTCAATCCTGAAACAAGTGCATTGAAATAACTGTATACATAAAAACTGGATTTCAAAACCTGTCACTAAGCAATAAGCAACAGACAATCTCCCTTACAATGCAAAGTCAGGCAGAGGAAGAATGACTACCCTATATGCTAACTGGCATCTGATTACCTCCTATCAAGTGTGACAGATGCACACTTTACTTTCACAAATGCGCTGAGTTTGAGATGTCCATCAGGCAAGCAGTGTTCCAGTTTAGACTTGTCTCTCTCAACATGTGCTTGTCATGGACTGCTGAACGCACAAGTTTCCCAACTTGTAGGGGGTACGCTAAGTAACCCTTACCAACAGGAAACAGTACTATTTACGCCCACATTGAGTTCAATCTTTGAATGTGTTACAATAACAGTTAGTAAAAAGAGCTTGGATGTCTGTCTTTCCCCATTATTCTTCTTGACCAACACCAGCTGTGTAAGTAGCATAATTAAATTACAAAGAATAGAAGAGGAAAGAGCTTGAGATTGGGACAGCAGTTCACTGGTTATATCATTCTAAAAGGTATTTATACAATGTCTCATCCATGAACAGGAATTAATAGAATCTACACAATATTTTGCCTAACTAATTTGATATATGGTTCAAGTGCATTAAATCCCAACTGATGCATTCACTACTTATCCACTTAAGCAAAACAATCTGCAAAAGCAGATGTCCTCAGAGTATATTCAGGCAAGGGCTTATTATTATCTCAGATTACTGTTTGTCTGAAGATGTACTACTGGATTGGAAAAAGGCTGATTTAAAGGGTATGTTCACCCCCCAAAAAAATTGATATGGTGTAGAAACCCACCAAAATCAAGACCCCGCTAGGTTTAAATCATTCAAATAGGTTCCCAAATATGCTTACCAACCCACATTCCATTGGCTGCCTCCATTGGGCCTGACTGGCATCCACGTTAGTGATTGTCTAAGACATTGAGTCAGCCAATCACTGATGCGGATGCCATTTATACCCAGCAAGGTCTAGGTTTTGGGGGGGTGTTCTACAAAAATCAAATTTGGTTTTGGAGGTTGAACATACCAGTTATTTCCACCATTCACAAAGGACAGTACTATCTCAGTCTAAGCTGTGCACTTAGCAGGTTAAAGGTGCACATACAATCATCTTTGGTGAATATAAGTAATAAGGCATGTTGAGCACAAAATTTCATTCAGCTCATGTGACAGTGACGTAGCCAACAAGAAATTAGTGGGAACATTGCTGGCTATACACTAATAGTGTCACACTAGAGACAGAATAGCAGTGCATCAGTGTGTCATTCTTTAGTTATGTAGCGTAACATATTATGGTCCTTCATCAGGTAAAATTAAAAAAAACATGTTGGTCTGAAACATGTACTACATCTCCAATAAAGTACACCGATGCACTGCTATTCTGGAACTCTTGTGACACTATCTGTATATTTATCAAGTTTGAGGCCTGCATAAATTCACATGATTGAGCCTGCATGAATCTATGTTGACTACCTGCTGTATGGGTACCTGTGTACCTTGTGTTGAATCAACCTAAATGTCATACTTTCCAGCAGTTCTAAATGCTGATGGCCCTGCAATGTTCCACAGCCTAGGCCATTCATTTGTGGTCGACAAATTGTACAGCTATATCTATTTGTAGGTAAGTTGATTAGTTATTCCAAGTGTGTGGGATAAAAAGTAGGAATCTGCCTAGATTTATATGTAATAGATTATACCAGACAAACTTTCTTGAATTTTAATTGAAGAAGCGAAGAGGAATGTGGATACTGAGCCACATAGATGATTAAAGGGACACTATACTGAAAAAATGAAATTGCCTTATCTTAATCTATAATTAAATACATGTAAGTAGCACTTACTCTGATTTGCCTGTGTTGCTGCATGCCTTCAATACAGCACACATTTTGTTTAGGAGCAGTATCCCCCCTCCCTCTTTTAACCACTCTTTAACCACTCCCACTTTCATCCTACCTGACTTTTTCCCCTACAAACCAACTGTCAAGCCTTCACACAGCATACAGCATTCCAACTGTAAAAACTCTGTCACCATTCCAACTACTGTAAGACTACTCACAGAAGAATAGTTTTTGAGAGCAAGGAACTTGATTGACATCTGAAATATAAAGTTTTAGATTGGATACCTAAAGAAATAGGGGTCAGATCAACAAAAAAATTACACAGTGGTGGTTGGGAAGAATTATATTTTCCAGTTATGGTCAATTTAAAATAACTTATTTTTTGGTATAGATGCCCTTTAAGTGTTTTTTCACAGGGTTCTGTATTGGGGAAACTTTGAATTTATCTGTATTTACCAATTCCGAAGTAGCAATTGAAAGCAAGGTCTCTGTTTGCTCATAACACAAAATATTGAGGGCATTTAAAATTACAAAGGATGTACAAATGAATTGATGAACAAAGTCATACATCCAACTAGTTCAGACTTTGAAGTCTACTTAGTAGCCCTACCTAACAGTGGATCTAGAGGAAGGCAAAAACATCCAGCTGAAAAGAGGGGAAAAAATCTTCCTGACTCCAACAGCAACCGAAATGGATCCCAGGACGAACCAAAACTATCAGGGAGATTTAATAAAAGTTCTTATTCTTAAAATGGTGCTAATTTTGCCCCAAACTATCAATTTCCCTGTATGTTGTATTATTACCAGTAATTTTCAATATTTTTTTAGTTTTAGAAACATATCCAGACCACTTTTAAAGCTATTCAATGAACTTGCCATTACTACATCTGGTAGTGAAGACTTTCTTAATTTAAAGAAACCTTTCCTAACCTGAAGATGAAACCTATTTGATAGGACCTAATGTGAACAATGCACCAGAGAGTTTATTATACAGCCCATTAATATATTTCATATCATCATATAGATCATATCACCTAACCTGTCTAATCTGTCTATTTTAGTTGGCCTTCTCTGAACCCCTTTCATTAATGTCCCTTTTATATATGGGATTCCAAAACTGCACCGCATATTCCAAATGAGGCCTTACCAGTGCTTTGCCCCTTGAATCTATTCCCCCTTTTATACAAGAAAATAAAACAATATATTGCTAGCTCTAGCCATTGTTTTCTGGCACTGCTTGCTTGCTACAGCCAAGTGTCATCTACTACAAACCCCAAATCTTATTCCAGCACAGATTTACTTAGCACAAATGCAAAATCCCAAATGCATCATATTTATTAACATTGAATCTCATCTACCACTCTGCTGCCCATTTTGCTAATCTATATAGGTCAACTTGCAGCAATTGCACATTATTTGAAATCTCCAAAGCCCTGCATTGTTTGGTGTCATCAACAAACACAGAGACCTTACTCTCAAAAGCTTCAGCAAAATCCACCTCACCTCATTATGAAAAGCAAGCAAGTTACTGTAGTTTGACAGGATCTATTTCCCATAAATCCATGCTGACTACTACTTATAAGATCAGCTCTAAAGACAAAGTCCAGAATATAATCCTGTAATAATATTTTCATTATCATCCCTACTACTAGTAATGATAGATTTACAAGTCTATAGTTACTAGATTGTAAACAACTAACTTTTTTGAATATTGGTATTACATAAGCTTTTTCCAATTCAGAGGCATATTGATAAACTGGACGTAGCTCTAAGATCTGAGTCTTATTGTTTCTAAACCCTCTGTCAGCCAGAGTGAATATTCCTCATTTACTGTATATACTCGAATATAAGCCAAGGTACTTATCTGGCTTATCAAAATTCAAATGCCGGCATCCTCCTGGACCCGGCGCCCGATCGTAGCGACCTCCTTGCCAGTTCCAGAGGAATACTTACCTTGCCAGTTCCAGAGTCATACTTACCTTGCCAGTTCCAGAGTCATACTTACCTTGCCAGTTCCAGAGGAATACTTAGCTTGCCAGTTCTGGAGGAATACTTACCTTGCCTGATCCTGAGTCTACACTTACTTCACCAGCTCCAGAGACTACCTTACCTGTTTCAGCTTCCCAGCTCCCAGCAGCACCTTCTCCTTGGTATCCAGTTTCCAGTAGTGCCTTAGTATCCTGCATACAATTCCCATCAGCCTCATCTGCTCCAGTATCCAAACCTACAGACTTGGGTCTCCTCCTGAAAGCATACTTGTGTGTACCCCGGCCATTTATTTATTACAGTACGATCGGGCCATGGAAATGCCTGAGGAGACCATGGCAGATTTAGGCAAGACACTCCAGGCATTGTCTAAACCAGCGATTCTCAACCAGGGGTCCGGGGACCCCTAGGAGTCCCTGAGAGGTTGCATGGGGGTTCTCAAAAGATTGTGACAGAAACTGTATGGATCCACCATTGTGATGAATACAGAATTATTTTTCTATATATTTATTAATGTTCTATATTTGTAAGAATTGTGTGTTTGATGTATTGATGTCTGAGAAATAAGTACAAATAAGTAGTAATGTTTTTATGTAAGGGTTCACTGAGATTTTAACATTTCTTTAAGGGTTCCATAAGGATAAAAAGATACTGGTATAGACCCATCCCCTGCGGTTAATTGTAGTGCATTTTTTAAATAGAGATATATTTATAGATCTGTCATTCATATTTGTATGAATTGTGCATTTTGAAGATTTGATTCTGAGAAAGAAAAAGATGAATAATAATATATAATCATTATTTAGTGTAGGGGTTCCCCTAGACACGAACATTGATTTAAGGGTTCCCCACAGATAAAAAGTTTGAGAAACACTGGTCTAAACGCATGGATGTATTTGAACATCATCAAGGGCAGTTGGCCCAATACATGGATTCTCGTGCTGCCCGACTTCCCCAGGCTCCGGCTCCTGCTCCTACGCCAGCTCCGGTGCCGTCTGGTCCTGCCGACCTTACACATCATAGAGAGCCCTGTATACCTTCTCGTTTTGACGATAACGCCCAAGCCTGCCGAGGATTCTTAAACCAGTGCCGGATTCAATTTGAACTTCAGCCATCTCATATTGTTTCTGACCGGGCCAAGGTTGGATCCCATAATCAATAATATTACAGCCTTCTTGGACATGTTCCACAAAGTTTTCGATGCTCCAGGAAATTCTTTGGCTGCTTCATACCGCTTGATGCAACTCTGTCAAGGCTCTCGTTCAGTGGGACAGTATGCCAAATAATTTCGTACTATTGCTGCAGAGACATCCTGTGTTAAAGATATAATTTATCAATGTTATCATTGTATGGAAACTGTATTGGCTACATGCATTATGCAATGACTGTGTAGACGTGGCATGAATATGAGATGTATTTGTAACATGGACCTCTGGGATCTCTAGTCACAATTGGATAGCATATGTTTCTTGTTAAAGTTGTGTAAGGTAACAAATGGCCATATAAGGTTACATGTCTAAAGCAAAGAAGGGACGGCAAAGTCCTTTTCTATAGGATGGGCTTGTGACGTATGGTCAAGATTGTGTATAAGAAAGGGGTCTGAGACAAGCTATCTTGGTTACTCACTATCCAGTTGAGTGACCAGCACATGTGTTTATATGCATATGCAATAAATCTCTATTATCGACTTTCAAGACTGGTGTGGCTCTACTTAATTCCCTAACACCTGGAATAACAAAGCACTTACTGCAGCCTTTATGCAGGGACTTTCACAACCCCAAAATTATAATTTCTCAAACTACTGTCCCCACTCTGTAGTGTAATAAAACCCTTACCTTACATCCCAGCTCCAAATGGTTCTCCTGTAATCCCCCCCAAAGTCCCAAAAACTGCCTACCAGGAGTACTGCAGAGTCCATATATTGGCATGTGCACTGCAGGCCCCCCCCCCTCCCTCTCCCTCCCACTCCCTCCCGTTTTGCGATCCCTCCCCCTACCATTAAAACCCTTGGCCATATATTAGTATACCTTCCCCCAGCCCCAACCGCTCTAAAAGATTTTTAAGAAAGTCCCCCGAACTCTACTTACCTTCCTTCTCTCCCCTGGCATTCTGAGCAGCCGGCAGCTGCGCCCGTGATTGGCTGACTCTCAGCCAATCACGGACACGGCTGCCGGTTCCGCCCCCTGCTTGCAGTGTCTTGCCAGAAGAAGGCCGGGCAGTGCTGCGGAGGAGAGAGGAAAGGTAAGTAAAGATCGGGGGACTTCCTTGAACTTATTTTATGGCGGTTGGGGCTGGGGGAAGGTATATTATCATATGGCAAAAATGTATTATAAGGGTGGACATGCCGTTTAAAGGTAACCTAGTTTCAAGAGAATTGCCTGTCATTTTTGGAAGAGCTGATCACCCTCTGTATCCAGATTGACACCCGTTTCTGGGAGTGACAGGCAGAGAGATCTACAACATGCCTAAAACCCTCTCATCCTGTCCGATCCTCTCCGCCCTTGGTCCCTTCTGCAGATGAACTTATGCAGATTGGTGGCACCCATCTTTCCCCCAAAGAAAAACTTTCTAATGGACTTTCCCTTTATTGTGCCGGACAAGGGCACAAAAATTGCCCCTTGAAGTCGGGAAGCTCCTGGACCTAGAAGCTAAGGAGGAGCTCCTTCTAGTTAAGTCTCCTACTTGTCAAGTCTCCTACTAGATGTGAACCACTCAAATTCTTCCTGCCAGTCACTATATGCTTTGATTCTCAATTATTTTCTACTCAGGCCTTTGTTGATTCTGGGGCTGCAGGAAATTTAATTGACTCTACCTTTGCATCCCAACTTGGCCTTCCCCTTTTTCATCTGCAGCAACCTCTATGGGTCCTGGCTATAGACAATAAACCTTTGGCCTCAGAATTCATCTCCCAGTCTACCTTTAAAGTCCTATTCTGTGTTGGCATATTTCATCAAGAACGTTTATCCTTTCTAGTTATCCATCTGCCCCACTGATCCTCGGACTTCTGTGGCTCCGGTTACACAACCCTGTTATAGACTTGTCTAATAATGAACTCAAGTCTTGGAGTCCTTTCTGTTTTGGAAATTGCCTTCCTACTTCCCCTATTCAATGTTCCACCATTAACTGTGAAAATAAACCTGTGGCAAGTCTCCCGATCCTATGATTGCCCCATCAATCTTCTCCCTGGTACTATGCCTCCTCGGGGACGCACATACCCTTTGTCCCCTTCTGAAACTCTAGCCATGAAAGAGTACATTAAAGAACATTTGTCTCGGAGATTTATTCAACCTTCCACCTCCCCAGCAGGAGCTGGTTTCTTTATCGTTGAAAAAAAAAAGACGGAGGTCTGAGCCCCTACATTGACTACCGGGGTCTAAAAAGATCACTATCAAAAATTGTTATCCTCATCACCCTTATACGCAAGGGTGATGAGTGGAAAATGGCTTTTAACACTCGGGGCGGTCACTACGAGTATCTTGTAATGCTCTTCGGCCTCTGTAACGCCCCAGCAGCATTCCAAGCATTCCAAGCCATTTAAAGATTCATCGGCTTTGCCAACTATTACAGACAATTCATCAAAGGGTTCTCTTCTATTATTTCTCCTATTCTTGTCCTCAACAGGAAAGGTGGTAGGCCTAATTTGTGGTCCACTGCAGCCCTTGAAGCCTTCAGACAAGTCAAGGAAGCTTTTGCCTGTGCACCAGTGTTAGTTGATCCAGATCCTAGCTTTCCCTATTTCATTGAAGTTGACGCCTCCGACTTGAGTGCTGGAGATGTCCTTTCTCAAAGACAAGGCATCAAAGGGAAAACTACATACATGTGCTTAGTTTTCTAAAAAGTTCCTACCCAACGAACGAAACTATGAGGTTGGTAATCGGGAACTTCTTGCCATCAAGTTGGCCCTCGAGGAGTGGCGTCATTTGTTAGAAGGCACCTCTTTTCCTATTACCATCCTTACCGATCATAAGAACCTTGAATACATTCAGAATCTTAAAAGGTTAAATCCCAGCCAAGCACGATGGTCCTTATTCTTTTCCCAGTTCAACTTTGTCATCACCTACCAACCTGGCTCAAAAACAAAAAAGCAGACGCCCTCTCCAGATCATTTGTTGCTTCAGGCTCTTCTAACCGAGATAAGGGTCCTATTATCCCAACTACTAAAAAGTTTGAATTCCTCGACTCTGTTCCCGAATTCAAACTGCTCAAAATTCTGCTCCTCCTGACACACCTTCAGGTAAAATTTTCGTTCGTGTTCCACTTCAAAAAACTTTGCTTCAACATACTCATGTTCTAAGCAAGCTGGACATCCTGGTATTAATAAAACATTTGAGCTTCTTGCCCATTCCCTTTGGTGGCCTAGGGTGAGGAAAGATGTTAAAGGGCATCTATAGTGGGAAAATGAACTTTTTTTTATTTCTTTCCATGTGTTCTATAATTCCCCACAACCCCCAGAGTGTCTTCACTTTTTTCAGATTCCCTCTCTGTCCTGAGATACACCAGTAAGAAGAATACGTGATTGCATATCTCTACTCCTACTTGGACTGTCAATCAAATCCCTGTGATGTGATCCCCCCTCCCTGCTCTGTAATAAACATAGTGATAACAGCATTAGCAGGGGGAAGAGAGGTAGCTTTGATGTTAGATATAAGGCTGCACTTGACCCCCCTTCTTGATAGACTTCACCGATTGATGATGGGTCACAAAGAGAGAGATCGTAAACTGTACTGTTCTCCTTCTTCTTCCGTGTCTCCAGGACAGCTTGCTTTCTATTGGCCACTGTGCGTGGGTGTGTTTTTCAGGATGTTGAACTTTTAACTCCTACTGCACATGAGAAGCTTGTCGGTTAGCCGAAGCTGACACATGGAGGAGGTAACAGAGGGGAGGGGGAAGGGGGGAGTGCTGCACACAGATCTGACACCATGGTTAAACAGAGTCACTGACATAGATAGGATTAAGGCAGCACAGAGTACATGAATTTAACTTTGCAAAGAGGCAATGTGTTTTTTTCACTATAGATGCCCTTTAAAAATTTTAACCAAGTCTGTACCAGCTGTGCTCAATCTAAATCTTCTAGAACCCTACCTTCTGGTCTTCTGCAACCCCTACCTATTCCATCCCAACCGTGGACCCTTTTATCTATGGACTTTATTGTTGAACTTCCTCCTTCCAAAAAGAACACTGTTATTTGGGTCATGGCCCATTTTGTTCCCCTTCCTAAGCTACCATCTTCAGTGGAGATAGCTCAACTATTTATTTCACATATTTTCCGCCTTCATGGACTTCCTTCTGAATTAGTGTCTGACAGAGGTACTCAATTTGTTTCTAAATTTTGGAAGCTCTATGTAAATCCATGGTCATCAAGTTACAATTTTCTTCAGCTTACCACCCGCAGTCCAATGGGGCTACTGAACACACTAATCGGTCCCTTGAACAATACCTTTGTTGTTACATTTCCTATACTCAGGATGATTGGTCAGATCTTCTACCTTGGGCCGAGTTTGCCTCATGCCTCTTCTGGTAGGAACTAATCCAAGATTCTCTTTTTACACAAATACCCGCTGCCAATGATTCTGCTGCCCAGATGTCAGCTATCTGGCAGTTTACGGAAGTCTGCCTTCAAAAACTGCAGCTGATAAGAGACGTAGGGAACCTTCATCTTACTCTGTTGGAGATAAAGTGCGGCTCTCCTCTGCTCATATTAATCTATGTGTCCCCCTCCTCCAAACTGGGACCAAAATTTCCCTATTCTTGAATTATTGGGTCTGGTTGCTGTTTGCCTCCAGCTTCCTTCCAACATGCGGATTCATAATGTGTTTCATATTTCTCTTATCAAACCAGTATGCACTAATCAATATTCTACACCTCATCTGTCTCCTGCCCCAATTTCTGTTGATGGTCAACAAGAATTTCAGATCGAGAAGTTATTGGACTCTTTAGAAGATCTCTTCAGTATCTGGTCCACTGGAAAGGTTTTGGTCCAGAAGAAAGAGCCTGGATTAAACATTGGGACCTGCATGCTCCTCATTTGGTCAAGGCTTTCACAGGAGTTTTCCAGACAAACTTGGTCCGTTGGGTCCGGTGGCCTCCTGTAGAGGGGGGGGGTACTGTCAGGAACTTACCTGCCGCTCCGGTCCCATGCCACTCTGCACTTCCAGATGGGCGGCGTCGGAGACGTCATGATGTTACATGCGAGGCGGCGAGAGTATTTAAATGCCTGCGTCCTCTTGGACCCGGCACCCTATCGTAGCATTTGCTACCCCAGGCTCCATCTGTTCTTACCTCTCCTGTTTCCAGCGACCTCCTTGCCAGTTCCAGAGGAATACTTACCTTGCCAGTTCCAGAGTCATGTACGAATCGGGCCATGGAAATGCCTGAGGAGACCATGGCGATTTAGGCAAGACACTCCAGGCATTGTCTAAACCAGCGATTCTCAACCAGGGGTCCGGGGACCCCTAGGAGTCCCTGAGAGGTTGCATGGGGGTTCTCAAAGATTGTGACAGAAACTGTATGGATCCACCATTGTGATGAATACAGAATTATTTTCTATATATTTATAATGTTCTATATTTGTAAGAATTGTGTGTTTGATGTATTGATGTCTGAGAAATAAGTACAAATAAGTAGTAATGTTTTTTGTAAGGTTCACTGAGATTTTACATTTCTTTAAGGGTTCCATAAGGATAAAAAGATACGGTATAGACCCTCCCCTGCGGTTAATTGTAGTGCATTTTTTAAATAGAGATATATTTATGATCTGTCATTCATATTTGTATGAATTGTGCATTTTGAAGATTTGATTCTGAGAAAGAAAAGATGAATAATATATTAATCATTATTTAGTGTAGGGGTTCCCCTAGACACGAACATTGATTTAAGGGTTCCCCACAGATAAAAAGTTGAGAAACACTGGTCTAAACGCATGGATGTATTTGAACATCATCAAGGGCAGTTGGCCCAATACATGGATTCTCGTGCTGCCCACTTCCCCAGGCTCCGGCTCCTGCTCCTACGCCAGCTCCGGTGCCGTCTGGTCCTGCCGACCTTACACATCATAGAGAGCCCTGTATACCTTCTCGTTTTGACGATAACGCCCAAGCCTGCCGAGGATTCTTAAACCAGTGCCGGATTCAATTTGAACTTCAGCCATCTCATATTGTTTCTGACCGGGCCAAGGTTGGATCCCATAATCAATAATATTACAGCCTTCTTGGACATGTTCCGCAAAGTTTTCGATGCTCCAGGAAATTCTTGGCTGCTTCATCCCGCTTGATGCAACTCTGTCAAGGCTCTCGTTCAGTGGGACAGTATGCCAAATAATTTCGTACTATTGCTGCAGAGACATCCTGTTTAGATATAATTTATCAATGTTATCATTGTATGGAAACTGTATTGGCTACATGCATTATGCAATGACTGTGTAGACGTGGCATGAATATGAGATGTATTTGTAACATGGACCTCTGGATCTCTAGTCACAATGGTAGCATATGTTTCTTGTTAATTGTGTAAGGTAACAAATGGCCATATAAGGTTACATGTCTAAAGCAAAGAAGGGACGGCAAAGTCCTTTTCTATAGGATGGGCTTGTGACGTATGGTCAAGATTGTGTATAAGAAAGGGGTCTGAGACAAGCTATCTTGGTTACTCACTATCCAGTTGAGTGACCAGCACATGTGTTTATATCATATGCAATAAATCTCTATTATCGACTTTCAAGACTGGTGTGGCTCTACTTAATTCCCTAACACCTGGAATAACAAAGCACTTACTGCAGCCTTTATGCAGGGACTTTCACAACCCCAAATTATAATTTCTCAAACTACTGTCCCCACTCTGTAGTGTAATAAAACCCTTACCTACATCCCAGTCTCAAATGGTTCTCCTGTAATCCCCCCCAAAGTCCCAAAACTGCCTACCAGGAGTACTGCAGAGTCCATATATTGGCATGTGCACTGCAGGCCCCCCCCCCTCCCTCTCCCTCCCACTCCCTCCCGTTTTGCGATCCCTCCCCCTACCATTAAAACCTTGGCCATAATTAGTATACCTTCCCCAGCCCCAACCGCTCTAAAAGATTTTTAAGAAAGTCCCCCGAACTCTACTTACCTTCCTTCTCTCCCCTGGCATTCTGAGCAGCCGGCAGCTGCGCCCGTGATTGCTACTCTCAGCCAATCACGGACACGGCTGCCGGTTCCGCCCCCTGCTTGCAGTGTCTTGCCAGAAGAAGGCCGGGCAGTGCTGCGGAGGAGAGAGGAAAGGTAAGTAAAATCGGGGACTTCCTTGAACTTATTTATGGCGGTTGGGGCTGGGGGAAGGTATATTATCATATGGCAAAAATGTATTATAAGGGTGGACATGCCGTTTAAAGGTAACCTAGTTTCAAGAGAATTGCCTGTCATTTTTGGAAGAGCTGATCACCCTCTGTATCCAGATTGACACCCGTTTCTGGGAGTGACAGGCAGAGAGATCTACAACATGCCTAAAACCCTCTCATCCTGTCCGATCCTCTCCGCCCTTGGTCCCTTCTGCAGATGAACTTATGCAGATTGGTGGCACCCATCTTTCCCCCAGAAAAACTTTCTAATGGACTTTCCCTTTATTGTGCCGGACAAGGGCACAAAAATTGCCCCTTGAAGTCGGGAAGCTCCTGACCTAGAAGCTAAGGAGGAGCTCCTTCTAGTTAAGTCTCCTACTTGTCAAGTCTCCTACTAGATGTGAACCACTCAAATTCTTCCTGCCAGTCACTATATGCTTTGATTCTCAATTATTTTCTACTCAGGCCTTTGTTGATTCTGGGGCTGCAGGAAATTTAATTGACTCTACCTTTGCATCCCAACTTGGCCTTCCCCTTTTTCATCTGCAGCAAACCTCTATGGGTCCTGGCTATAGACAATAAACCTTTGGCCTCAGAATTCATCTCCCAGTCTACCTTTAAAGTCCTATCTGTGTTGGCATATTTCATCAAGAACGTTTATCCTTTCTAGTTATCCATCTGCCCCATGATCCTCGGACTTCTGTGGCTCCGTTACACAACCCTGTTATAGACTTGTCTAATAATGAACTCAAGTCTTGGAGCCTTTCTGTTTTGGAAATTGCCTTCCTACTTCCCCTATTCAATGTTCCACCATTAACTGTGAAAATAAACCTGTGGCAAGTCCCGTCCCATCCTATGATTCCCCATCATCTTCTCCCTGGTACTATGCCTCCTCGGGGACGCACATACCCTTTGTCCCCTTCTGAAACTCTAGCCATGAAGAGTACATTAAAGAACATTTGTCTCGGAGATTTATTCAACCTTCCACCTCCCCAGCAGGAGCTGGTTTCTTTATCGTTGAAAAAAAAAGACGGAGGTCTGAGCCCCTACATCGACTACCGGGGTCTAAAAAATCACTATCAAAAATTGTTATCCTCATCACCCTTATACGCAAGGGGTGATGTGGAAAATGGCTTTTAACACTCGGGGCGGTCACTACAGTATCTTGTAATGCTCTTCGGCCTCTGTAACGCCCCAGCAGCATCCAAGCATTCCAAGCCATTTAAAGATTCATCGGCTTTGCCAACTATTACAGACAATTCATCAAAGGGTTCTCTTCTATTATTTCTCCTATTCTTGTCCTCAACAGGAAGGTGGTAGGCCTAATTTGTGGTCCACTGCAGCCCTTGAAGCCTTCAGACAAGTCAAGGAAGCTTTTGCCTGTGCACCAGTGTTAGTTGATCCGATCCTAGCTTTCCCTATTTCATTGAAGTTGACGCCTCCGACTTGAGTGCTGGAGATGTCCTTCTCAAAGACAAGGCATCAAAGGGAAAACTACATAATGTGCTTAGTTTTCTAAAAAGTTCCTACCCCTTGCCAGTTCCAGAGGAATACTTACCTTCTCAGTTCCAGAGTCATACTTACCTTGCCAGTTCCAGAGGAATACGTACCTTGCCAGTTCCAGAGACTATACTTACTTTGCCTGTTCCTGTGTCTACACTTACCTCACCAGCTCCAGAGACTACCTTACCTGTTTCAGCTTCCCAGCTCCCAGCAGCACCTTCTCCTTGGTATGCAGTTTCCAGTAGTGCCTCAGTATCCTGCATACAATTCCCATCAGCCTCATCTGCTCCAGTATCCAAACCTACAGACTAGGGTCTCCTTCTGAAAGCGTTTTTGTGAGTACCCTGGCCATCCGGCCGTATTTATTACAAGCAGTTGGGGTTAGCTGATAAGCAGCCATTTTTTTTGTTTTGGGGGGGGGCTTGTTTAAAATGTAAAATTAACCCTCAAAGCTTTTACTTTCTTTAAAAATGTTTAGGAGTTCAGGGAAATATTTCTAAGTGTGTTCTACATGAAAATACACAGCTGTGAACCATTAAAACCCTTCACTACAGTAAAGCCTGCAGTTATTTTCACATCTCACATTCTCTTTGAGCTTAGGCATGTTTCCTTCCTTCAATGACCTTTGTGTCACTGTGTGCGATTGTGAGGAAGGTACTGGACTGTCTGCTCTACTTTCAGATTAAGTTAAGTAATATTTACTGTAGCTTGAAAAGGCCAAATTAACTTTTTTTTTTTTAATTATGGTTGTTTTATTATTGTTATTATTGTTTTAACTGTCTCCAAGTTTTCCAGCTTGAGAAACTCAGTATGAATGTGCTTGACACATTGGAGAAGTGTGCCCTGTTCTACTTAAGGAATCTTTGGAAAGGTTTCCAAGTTAACGGCAAATGATTTTCCCATCCACTTTAATGGGAATAACTCTCAAACGCCATCATGCTGAAGTTCCAGGGTCATGTGATCAAAGCCCAAGTGCACCTGGATCTGAGGCTACTCTAACTCACAGCGCGTCTCTCTGACATAAACACACAAATACAAAGACAAAACTAAAAAATAAAAGTCCTAAAATTACAAAAGAATAGTAATAATAATAAACACACATGTATTTACTCGGATTAACATATTAATTACGTTAATTACAATAGAAAAGCATTGGCATCTCCGGTAATGGCTCACCGGGCAGGGGTCAACATAAGCTTTGGGTTTATGTCGACTTCAGTTCCCCTTTAAACGCTCTGGCTACTTCTAATATGTAAACTGTTAGTTTCCTTGACAAGCACCATTTAGAACAGTCATTAAGTTCACTTTAATATACTTGGCCGCTATCAAACACATGGCATGTTAGTGCTTGCTTGAATTACACCACTGCTTTCATTTGTATTGTTTACATGAACGCTTAATAATAGATATTTACTCAGACTAATATGAACCATATGTACGCAATATTTGGTTCCATAATAAAGGCTTGTTTCACAACTACGTGAATAGCTCCTCTGTGTATACCCGGGGATCCTGTTTATAAAGCTGATTAGACTCTGGCCAAAGTGAACGTTGTACACATGAATCTGTTAATTGAATGTACAGGGTCGTGTACACCCATAGGGGGGCAGTAAGAGTGCAGAGCTGAGTTTTGTGAATGGGTTCACATGATATGTGGGTAAAGGAAGAAATCAATAAAACAAGATCCAGTGTCTTAACCATAAACATTAGATACAGTTGGCAAACTCCATTGTTATCAAGGCAAACAGAGTAAAGGGTCCCATACATGCAACAATCCTGATTGTGTGATATTGTCCAATTGTGTTGGGCCAATCGCATAATGACCATTTTTTCCATCCTATCAAACCTGCTGGAAATTTTTTATAGGACCAATACTAATGTAAATGATACCGGGATAAGTACAATCGTTATTGCTGCATTTATGGGCCCCTTCATTATTATCTGGTTTGAAATAATGGTTTATGCATGGAATGCCCAACCTACAGCAACTCTCAATACCCTCCAACAAATATGGACTACCCACAGCTGAATTGTAAGGGGGATAGTTTGTATTCCCTGGTTGTGAATGCTGGGAATTGTCGTTTTCGAACACAGGTTGGTCACCCCTGATTTAGAACCTGTGTGATTTACCTTGACAAACAGAGATATTCTTGTCTGTTCAGTCCCATCGTCACCGACTTCTTGATATTGGTTGTTATTGTTCAGGTGACCGGTGGGGTCCAGCAGGCGAGTCCGAAATCCTAGAGGGGCGACATATTCACGGGGGGAGGTAGGAGAAGTTGGGATTGAAGACAGGTTGGAATAGGTGGGTGAGAATGGAGATCCAGGGGTGTTGGGTGAAGTAGGGGACACAGAAGAAGAAGTTGGGGATGAGGGTAAGTTACCCTTTAGCTCCCCAAGATATAAGAGTGGCCGTGCGTTCAGTCCATTTTGCCCTACATTCTCATATGATGCTCCACTCCGGGGTGTTTCTGGGCCCAAGTCCATGCTGTCTGGACTGCTCGGGTTGGAGTCAGTGGATGGTGTTACCCACTCCTTGGGCATTGCTGTTTCATACACTGGCTCCTCCATGCCTGGCGAGAGTATACGGACAGTCACAGATGCTAGGTATCTGCTATAGCAGGTGCACAATGTAAACAGCAGAATAGAAGCTTGTTTACTACAGATCTGTCTGCTTGGTATTGTGGAGCAGTTAATAGTAATAATCTACCATCTGCAGTGTGTACAGCTGGAGAGCTCCGTGTAGGAAAAGGACAAGTGGTAGTGCTGAACACACAATATGCCCAGGGGAGGGGTGTCTCCACCCAGCCTTGTACAAAGAGGTGTGGGAATCACTGTCCAGATACACCTTGGACTTAGAGCTCAGCTGTTATTTCTACCATCCATAACATGTACAATACATTACTGATCTGGAAACCCTAAGAATCCCCCACCAAAAAAACCCAAAAAACTAGGGGCTAGGAACTGACAATCTATGAACTGATTTTGATGATGTCACAGCCTCATCATTAGGATTAGAGATGGCCGAAGTTTTGTTCTGTTTCCTGATTTCCTGATCTGACAACTGAACTTATATGAACAATACATGTGCTAAGCTGGTTAACACACAGCAGGGAAGGTGCTGGTTGTGCCTCGGTACTTACCGTTGAGATGGGCTGGTTGGTTTGAATGATATGGGTTTCACTGATGTTTAACCCCTGAAATCCTGTATTTCATTGACATACTGTCCACTGTAACAACCCTGGCCTTCTTAATGACTTTATAAAGGAACTATATTTATTCTATGTGAGGATTTCAATAGATACACACTAATGTTACAACTATAACACAGCTGTAACATGGAACTGCTTAAAGAGGAATGGTGGTCTCCATGCACATTAATCCAGGATCATGCGTCTAAGCTGCAGTCTATCCAATGTTACAGCAGAGTAAAGGGTGGTGTTTCTTACTGGCACTGTGAGTTGTGACATCACCAGCACTTGGGGGTCTGCTTCCAAGTTTAAGGATGGAGTATGCCCACTGCTGGGACAGAACATCAGCAGCATTGTAAACCCTAACCCAAATTTCTACATCATTTTAAAAGCTAGCGATAAGCCTAAGTATGTAATTTAATGTGCTATTATCTAATGTCTTTTTTCACTGGTTGATTTTGCCAACAAAATTGGATGTTTTTAATTGAGATTGATTCTGCCAGTCTTCTTCTAAATATAGTAATATCGCTGAGTGCTCACTAGAGCACTAATTCATTTTGTGTTGGCGACTATTGACTGTTTACCCTAAACACAACCTAGATCTCTAAAGAAGAGAGATTATGCGCTACTAATAGCATATTAAACGGAATGTTCACCCTTTAAACATAAATCTGGCCAATTGTCCGTTACCTGCCCCCGACACCAACACATATATTTTGCACTTTATTACATGCTTTACTATCCAGATAGTTAAGGATAATTCTGGCTCCTCCCTCCTTGCAGTCAATCAAGGTTGTGACGGCTGACATCACAACCAATGATTGACTGCTTGTTTCCCCTGTTGCCTCCTCTGCACATGCTCAAGCATATTAAAAGCTCTTAGAGCAGAGGGAGAAAGCAGATACTATCGCCAGAAAGGAACACAGCTAATCATTAAATATCTGATTACAAATACATGTAATAAACTGGTAAAAATAGCAGCTGTGGTTGCAGGCAGATAACCGACAAGTCACCAGTTTTTGTTTTAAGGGTGGACATGCCCTTTAACTGTATGATGCCCTTTAACTCCATCATACATATTTGACATAAGCAAGTTTCATTGCATGATGTGCAGTTAAGTTAAAATGTTTGAATCATTTTACTCATGTTAAAATCAATAGGAAAACCCCAGAGAATCAATATACTATCACTGGTGAGGTAAACGATTCTAACCTTGAAATTCCTGTTTATCCATAAAGGTATCTAAATGACCGCTAATGCAATAAATTACCCAGAGTGCTTCTATTCACTTATCTTGTCCTTTGTACATTCCTTGAAGATTTCGTCGGGATTCATCATACTGACCTTTGAATGGTGCTGCCATTGAGGGAATACAATCAACTCTGCCCCCTATCTAGCAGTGTATGTATTACCAGCAACAGTAATGAATGAGCCGGGTGCCATTAGCCGCCTAGGCACACATGGGAGCATGGAGAGGCAGCTAGGGTTAGTTTCAGGTCAGGGGGTTGAAATTAGGCGGGCAACTTAGGGATTGGTGGGAGTCAGGGCAGTTAGGCTGGGTGGGAGTTTGTGTGTATAAAAAGGGGGAGCGTTAGGTGCTAAGGGGCATTCAATCCTTCAAAGAAAAGTACACATGCATTAGCCAAACTAAGAAAGGGCAAGTAACACTTTGGCTATTGGCTACCTGGTGCAAACTCACCAGCGATGCAGGTCTCGATGCATCGCAAAGTACTGGTGTCTCTGCACTTTTAATGGCAACTATTACAACTGATTGGGCAGCTGCGCAGTTAACTTTCGCGTTAGCCACACAATGAAGGAGTTTTAAGCCGCGCTAACCAATATAACACCGGTAAATGCCACCAGGTGTTAGTGACCTGAATGCAGGGTGTTGATTGCATTGTAACTAAGAGGTGTTATTAACACTGCCCAGGGTCAGGCATCAAAACAGCAATGTTCATGGCAGACAAATGGTGTTGAATTATTTTTCAGAAGGGGCCTTTATAAAAACTGAAATAAGGAAAGAAAAGATCACCAATACCACCAGAGAATGTGAGAAGAAAGACAGGAGAAGGAACATGGTCATCCCATTTGTGGTAGGGGAGAAATGAAGAATTTTTAGAAGACCCCGTATTTCCAGCCTGCCTTAAACCAAAAAACACACAGAGGCAGCAACTGGTGCATCCAAAAGACCCAATACCGAAACATAAGACAAGCAACATCATATACGCAGTGCAGTGCAGTGGAGAGAGCTATGGTTTGTATGTAGAGAAAACAAAATAGCAGCTGCACCAACGTATGGCCCAACACAGAAGAGCAAATTCCTCAGGTCAGGACTCAGCCGTGTACCTGCATCTTAAAGTATGACAGAACTATGCACTAGCAAAATAGTTGCCAAACAGACATTGGTAAAATGGCAGTGGTAAATAGTTGGCATTGTCTGTGCATCAAGTCCAACCATTTACAACTGCCAAATTGTCAACGATTTACCAATGTCTGTATGCCAAGTTGGCAAACAGACATTGGTAAAATCAAAAAGGTTGGCAAATTGGCAGTTGTAAATGGTTGTTATTGTCTGTGCATCAATTGCCATTTACATAGTAACATAGTTACATAGTAATTAAGGTTGAATAAAGACATACGTCCATCAAGTCCAACCTATTCACCCCCTTTTTTTTTTGTTTATCCCTACCTAACAGTTGATCCAGAGGAAGGCAAAAACCCCAGCTAAAAAGGGGGAAAAAATTCCTTCCTGACTCCAAACGGCATTCGGAATGTATCCCTGGATCAACCAGATCTATATGCATTAATACCAGTAATTCTCAATATTTTTTAGTTTTAGAAACTTATCCAGGCCTTTTTTAAAGCTATTTAATGAACTTGCCATTACCACATCTGCTGGAAGACAGTTCCACAGTTTCACAGTTCTCACTGTAAAGAAATCTTTCCTAACCTGAAAATGAAACTTCTTTTCTTCCAACCTTAAACGATGTCCACGTGTCCTCTGATATGACCTATTAGTGAACAATGCACCAGAGAGTTCATTGTATGGCCCATTAATATATTTGTATAAGGTTATCATGTCCCCACGCAAACGTCGCTTCTCCAATGTAAACAGCCCTAACTTGTCTAATCTGCCTGCATATTCAAGCCCCTCCATTCCCCTTATTAATTTAGTTGCCCTTCTCTGAACTGCCTCAATTGCCAAGATGTCCCTTTTGTATATGGGATTCCAAAACTGCACCGCATATTCCAAATGAGCCTTACTCAGTGCCTTGTAAAGAGGAGAAGAATATTTTTCTCTCTTGAATCTGTTCCCCTTTTTATACAAGACAATATCTTGATAGCTCTAGCCGTTGCTACCTGGCATTGTTTGCTATAGCTAAGTCTGTTATCTACCAGAACCCCCAAATCTTTTTCCAATACAGATACACTTAACACAGAGTTATTTATGGTGTAGGTGGCACAGGGATTATTACATCCCAAATGCATCACCTTACATTTATCAACATTGAATCTCATCTGCCATTCTACTGCCCATTTTGATAATCTATCTAGGTCTGCTTGCAGCACTTGCACATCATTGGAAGTTTCCAAAGCTCTGCATAGTTTAGTGTCATCAGCAAACACCGAGACCTTGCTCTCAATGCCCCCTTCTAAGTCATTAATAAACAGATTAAACAGAAGCGGCCCCAGTACAGAACCCTGAGGCACTCCGCTTAGAACTTTAGCCCACATAGATGTAGCTCCATTAACCACCACTCTCTGTTTGCGGTCCGATAACCAGTTCTCTATCCATGAGCAAATGTTTTCTTCAAGGCCAACAGTCCTCAGTTTATACATTAGTCGCCTATGTGGCACAGTATCAAAAGCTTTTGCAAAATCCAAATATACCACATCCACTGCTGTGCCTGAATCTAACTTCTTACTCACTTCTTCATAAAAAACAATTAAATTCGTCTGGCATGATCTATTTCTCATAAATCCATGCTGACTACTACTAATAAGATGATCTCTGGAGACAAAGTCAAGGATATGATCCCTTAACAAAGTTTCCATCACTTTCCCTACCACTGATGTTAGGCTTACAGGTCTATAGTTTCCAGGCTGTGAACGACTACCTTTTTTGAATATTGGTATTACATTGGCTTTTTTCCAATCCAGCGGCACATCCCCAGACAAAAGCGAATCTAAAAAGATGAGAAACAATGGTCTAGATAGAACTGAACTAAGCTCTTTTAAAATCCGAGAATGCAATCCATCTGGTCCTGGGGCTTTATTGATATTAACTTTGTCTAACTGTTTCCATACCATATCCTCTGTTAGCCAATGTGAATACTCTCCATTCCTTCCCTGCATATTATTACAATCCCTACTGTAAGGACAAGGATTCTCAACAGTAAAAACCGATGCAAAAAAACTGTTTAGCAGATTAGCCTTTTCGGCATCCTCTACAACCACCTCAGCCCCATTATTTAATGGTCCCACATTCTCAGACCTCATCTTTTTACCATTTATATACTTAAAAAACATTTTGGGGTTGGACTTGCTTTGTTCGGCAATCCGTATTTCATTTTCTATTTTAGCTAGTTTAATTGCTTTCTTGCACTCTTTATTACAGCTTTTGTACTCCCTGTAAGCCTGTTCTGTGCCTTCTGTTTTCAAAATTTTAAAAGCCTTTTTCTTTTTTTCCATTTCCCTTTTTACCTGAGCATTAAGCCATGCAGGAGTGGACCTCATTGTTTTACACTTGTTACCTAAAGGTACAGATTTAGAAATGTAATAGTTTAATATCCCTTTAAAAGTGGTCCACATCTGCTCAGTATCTTTACCTAGAAACTGTTCCCCCCAGTCTATAAGCAGGAGCGATTCCTTTAACAGCATAAAATTAGCTTTCCTAAAGTTAAAAGTTTTTGTTAAGCCAGTGCACTTTAGTTTTTTGCAACCTATATTAAATGACACTATATCATGGTCACTATTCCCTAAGCTTCCCATTACCCTCATCTCCAAAATGAGCTCAGGGTTATTAGATATCACCAGATCCAAAAACGCATTCTGTCTAGTAGGAACTTCTACCATCTGTGAAAGAAAATGCTCATATAGGAAATTTAAGAACTTTATACCTTTTGAGGTGCTGGCAGTTCCCTTACTCCAATCTATGTCAGGGTAGTTAAAATCCCCCATAACCAGAACATGCCCCATACCAGCAGCCTTTGCCAACTGCATATGGAGATGCATTTCCACCACTTCCCCGGCATTTGGCGGCTTATAACATACTCCAACAATTAATTTACCTACCTTCTTGCTTCCTGTACACAGTTCCACCCATAATGTTTCTGCCATATTGTTTACTCCCCTATCTATTCCATCTTTTAAATTTGGCTTCAATTCCTGTTTAACATACATACATACTCCTCCTCCTTTCTTATTAACTCTGTCATGTCTAAATAAGGAGTATCCTTCAATATTTACTGTCCAGTCGTGTGAATCATTAAGCCATGATTCTGCTATACCAATTACATCATACCTTTCCTTTAAAGCTATTATTTCAAGTTCGCCGGTTTTTCCAGCCAGACTTCTTGCATTTGTAAACATACATTTTAGATTATCAATTGATTTACTTCCATACATGGTCGTACATTCCTCCTTATCCTCTATGCTCCCCCCTCCCCCTTATCCTCCCTCCGTTGTGTTAATAGCCCCCTGATCCCTAACTTCTCTATCTACCCCTGTGTATTTCAACGTTCCCTCCTCCCCCATACCTAGTTTAAAACCCACTACCAATTTGCCAACATATCCACAATGTAGTATAATGGCCACAACCTAATATCAAGCGCACAATGTAATATATAACGCACACAATGTAATAAAATGCCAACAATGAAATGTGGCATCCAGAATAACAGCCACAATGTAATATAATGCCCACAGTGTAATATAATGGCCACAATGTAATATAATGGCCACAGTGTAATATAATACCCAAAATGTAATATAATGGCCACAATGTAATATAATGGCCACAGTGTAATATAATGCCCACAATGTAATATAATGGCCACAGTGTAATATAATACCCACAATGTAATATAATGGCCACAGTGTAATATAATGCCCACAATGTAATATAATGCCCACAGTGTAATATAATACCCACAGTGTAATATAATGGCCACAATGTAATATAATGCCCACAATGTAATATACTGGCCACAGTGAATATATGCCCAAAATGTAATATAATGCCCACAGTGTAATATAATGACCACAGTGTAATATAATGCCCACAGTGTAATATAATGCCCACAGTGTAATATAATGCCCACAGTGTAATATAATTGCCACAGTGTAATATAATGCCCACAATGTAATATAATGCCCACAGTGTAATATGACCACAGTGTAATATAATGCCCACAATGTAATATAATGCCCACAGTGTAATATAATGGCCGCAATGTAATATAATGCCCACAATGTAATATAATGCCCACAGTGTAATATAATGGCCGCAATGTAATATAATGCCCACAATGTAATATAATGACCACAATGTAATATAATGCCCACAAGGCTGAACACACTGTTTCGTGGCACCCCTTCATAAGGTCAGTCATCATGGGATGATTAAAAAGACTGGAACAGATAAAATGGAATGAACTACCATTAATATATTTAGTTAAATGCCAGTTTACTTTAGTGCCAGTTTAGCAAGGGCAGTCTTTAAAGGGTGTCTCTATCCATGTGCAGCAGTGCCCCCTTGTGTTAGTTAGGGTGTGGTGCTCTAATCCTGCGTTTCTGGTCTTAATGAAACAACCAACCCTCAACCTTATTCTGCCCTTAGACTAACCTCCTGCTTTCCGGAAAACCACCCGGCCTAAATACTTTGCACCCAACCTTACAGACATAACATAGATGTGAAACTATAATGCAGACACCTGTACCTGGCCCAAGTCATAGTAGCTGAGCGATCGTGCCGGGTGAAGATTCGGACTTTTGCTGCTTGGTTCGTTTGAGTGTGTAATCGGCACTCGGTATCCTGATATTGGAGAAAGTGTCGGCATGCTCAAACTTTAGGAACTGTAAGTAGAAGTTGGAAAGCCTCAGCCATTTATGCAGAGTCACGTAAGTCCCGGTTGGTGAGTCCAACAGTGTTGCTGTTTGCTCATATGTTAATGTAAGGATTCATTTGTTCTACACACTCAAGAACAGTGAACTAACTTACTTCACGCCAGTGTGGTTGTGCTTCACTATTGACAATAGTTGTATCCAGGCAGTGGGACATTGATCTGTCTAGGGTCCCTTTTAGTATGTCTACGATCTAGGATCTCCAGGATCTGGATATTTTATTGGGGAGTTTTTTGTGTGCTGTTTGCAATATATATATGGCTTGTATGTTTCATTTTTGACCAACAATATATCTAGACTGTGAGAGACGTCGCTTGTTGGGACATTGTTTCAATTATTATCCACAAGGATAGAGTGCTGCATGGGGTCTACAGGGTTTATTTCCCATTAATTGTGCAGCTTAGTATCTGTGTGATAACCGTTCATTAAAACCTGGGTACCTACCATTTATCAGAGTTTGTGCCAATCCCAGGCCCCCGTAACAGAAGGAACCCCCTTCTGTGATGGCCCTGAGGCACTACTTGGCTCTTAGCTTCTTCTTTCTTTAGTTACTCGGCTTTAGAATTTTAGAACTCCTTTAGCTCCACATAGATGTGTGTAAGCTCCAGATTACCCACCTAGAGATGTAGCCTCATTAAGCACCACTCTCTGCGATCCATAACCAGTTCTCTATCCATGAGCCAACAGTTCTCAGTTTTTACATTAGTCGCTATGTGGCACATTATCAAAAGCTTTTACAAAATCCAAATATACCACATCCACTGTCGCCTGAATCTAACTTCTTACTTGCTTCTTCTAACATAAAAACCAAATTAAATTGTCTGGCATGATCTATTTCTCATAAATCCATGCTGACTACTACTAATAAGATGATCTCTGGAGACAAAGTAAAGGATATGATCCCGTAACAAAGTTTCCATCACCTTCCCTACCACTGATGTTAGGCTTACAGTCTATAGTTACCAGGCTGTGAAGACTACACTCTTTTTGAAATTGGTATTACATTGGCTTTTTCCCAATCCAGCGGCACATCCCCAGACCAAAGCAAATCTGAAAAGATGAGAAACAATGGTCTAGATAGAACGTGAACTAAGCCCTTTAAAAACGAGGATGCAATCCATCTGGTCCTGAAGATGGATCGATGTAGTCTGCGGTTCTCCGGAACCCCTCAAATTTATCCTCTTCAGAGTAAGGGACATTACATCAGACATCCCACCCTCCGGGAGTCGCGGGAGTCTACCAGATTTTTGGTGGTCTCCCCACATCCACGAGACCACACCAAACTCCGCGACCCAAACTTACCTGACAGCTCTGCCTCGGTACACCTTCTCTCCTTGCCACGCCTCTTCTGTGACATAAATTACGTCACTGTAGAGCGCCACCGCGCTAAACCAGCCCCCTTTGAATGTCATTGACGTCACCTGCCATCCTCCATCACCACTTTGTGATGTCATTGACGTCACGATAGTCGGCTCCGCCCCTTCTCCCCACCCTGCCGGAAGCCAAATTCGTCAGGGTGGGATGTCTGCATTACATTGACTTGTTCTACAAACTGGTGTTACAAAATTCTAACAAACCATTAAGTGTCTGTTGTATCTTGTATTGAAGGTCTGAAGGAGCACACGTCCGTCCCAAAGAAAAAAAACCCACTGGAAACCCTTTTAGGCGCACAGTTGCCATCTTGTATATAGGGTCTGAAGGAGCAACGTCCGTCCCAAAGAAAAACCCACTGAAAACCCTTTTAGGCGCACAGTTGCCATCTTGTATACAGGGTCTGAAGGAGCACATGTCCGTCCAAAGAAAGAGCCACTGGAAACTCTTTTAGGTGTGTAGTTGCCATCTTGTATTAAGGGTCTGAAGGAGCACACGTCGTCCCAAAGAAAAACCCACTGGAAACCCTTTTAGGTGCACAGTTGCTATCTGTTTATTAAGGGTCTGAAGGAGCACATGTCCGTCCCAAAGAGCCACTGGAAACCCTTCCAGGTGCCCAGTTGGAATCTATATTAAAGATCTGGAGGATCAATATAGGGTTCTAGCCAGCAAGATCCTAAGGGAACATGTGGCCAGAGTCAGTGCTTGGAGGGCCTACCGGGTGGAAAAAAACAGGAAGAACCATGAACGCCTGTGCAAGCTGATCAAGTCTAAAGGAAAAAGGATCAGTGAACTGAATGAGAAAATGAGCCTATTACACTGGCACTGGAACGGGCTAAAGTTATAAATCAGGTACAGTACAGTCTCTCTTATCATACATATACACAACAAGGAGAATACCGTATCTTTGTATTTGTAATAAAAAGGGGGTTTAGAGATCAGATGTTAGCAAATGTTTGTGGGCCTGTAAAAAGGTAACATCTCATGGCTGCTGAAAATTAACAGCACAGACACATTTTTGCACCTCATATTAAGTGCCTCATTGGGGTCTTTTTTTCTTATGGTGATACAGTCATGTATTACCCCTGAGTGCACTGCCCTTATGAGTTTTTGAGGGTGATACACAGGTCCTGTATATTAGCTGTGCCCCTCAGTCTTGGGAAATACCACATATCAAATAAGCCTGAAAGTGTTTAGATGCACATTTTCCTCACGGTCAGTAAAATTGGCAGTTACCACAATACATTTCATTGTTATATATTCCAATACTGTAATCAGCAAATTAAAGTGATATGTCTGGGTTCTTTAAGGTCTGGGGTGTTATTGACCAAAAGGAACTTAATATAATCTATTTAATTTTATCTTTTTGTACCACACGTCCGTCCAAAAAAACACCCACTGAAAACACTTTAGGTGTGAATTGCCATCTTTCTAAAGGGAAGAAGCACATGTCCATCCAAACAACAACCACTGGGAACCCTTTAGGTGGGCAGTTGCCATCTTGTATTAAGGGTCTGAACGAGCACACGTCCGTCCCAAAGAAAAACCCACTGGAAACCCTTTTAGGTGCACAGTTGCCATCTTGTATTAAGGGTCGAAGGAGCACACCTCCATCCCAAGAAAAAAAACCACTGGAAACCCTTTTAGGTATGCAGTTGCCATCTTGTATTAAGTGACTGAAGGAGCACAAGTCGTCCCAAAAAAATCCCACTGGAAACCCTTTTAGGTGGGCAGTTGCCATCTTGTATTAAGGTCTGAAGGAGCACATGTCCGTCCCAAAGAAAGAGCCACTGGAAACCCTTTTAGATGTGCAGTTGCCACTTGTATTAAGTAATAAGGAAAGTAGGGCTGTCCAGTCGTTTATATTTTTCAAGGGGTAACCCTTTATTGCAGTACACCAACACACGATGTTTTGGCCGCTTGGCCTTTTTTCAAGTGTTCTGGTAAGTGACTTGATAAAGGCCACGCAGCCGAAACGTCGTGTGTTGGCGTACTGCAATAAAGAGGGATTACCCCTTGAAAAATATAAACGACTGGACAGCCCTACTTTCTTATTTCTTAGTATTGTCTATCTGGCAGTGAGGTGGCCGGAAGGGACTGGACGCCTGGGAGGTACCTCAAGTATTTCTTTTTGATATAAGTGTTCTGAAGGAGCACACGTCCGTCCCAAAGAAAAAACCACTGGAAACCTTTAGGTGACAGTTGCTTTCTTGTATTAAGGGTGAAGGAGACACGTCCGTCCAAGAAACACCCAATGGAAACCTTTTAGGTGCACAGTTGCCATCTTGTAAAGGGTCGAAGGAGCACACGTCCGTCCCAAAGAAAAACCCACTGGAAACCCTTTAGGTGCACAGTTGCCATCTTGTATTAAGGGTCTGACGGAGCACACTGCCGTCCAAAAGAAAAACCCACTGGAAACCCTTTTTTGGGCCACAGTTGCACTTTATTAAGGGTCTGAAGGAGCACACATCCGTCCCAAAGAAAAAACCACTGGAAACCCTTTTAGGTGCACATTTGCTAATTTAATTAGGGTCTGAAGGAGCACACGTCCGTCCCAAAGAAAAACCCTCGGAAACCCTTTTAGGTGCGCAGTTGCCATCTTGTATTAAGGTTCTAAAGGAGCACACGTCCGTCCCAAAGAAAAAACCCACTGGAAACCCTTTTAGGCGACAGTTGCCATCTTGATTAAGGGTCTGAAGGAGCACACATCGTCCCAAAGAAAAACCCACTGGAAACCCTTTAAGGCGCACAGTTGCCATCTTGTATACAGGGTCTTGAGGAGCACACGTCCGTCCCAAAGAAAGGTCACTGGAAACCCTTTTAGGGGCACAGTTGCCATCTTGTATAAGGGTCTGAAGAGAGCACATGTCCGTCCCAAAGAAAGAGCCACTGGAAACCCTTTCAGTGCCCAGTTGGAATCTTATATTAAGGATCTGGAGGATCAATATAGGGTTCTAGCCAGCAAGATCTAAGGGAACATGTGGCCAGAGTCAGTGCTTGGAGGGCCTACCGGGTGGAAAAAAACAAGAAGAATCATGAACTCCTGTGCAAGCTGATCAAGTCTAAGGAAAAGGATCAGTGACTGGAATTCAGTTCACTGATCCTTTTTCCTTTAGACTTGATCAGCTTGCACAGGCGTTCATGGTTCTTCCTGTTTTTTTCCACCCGGTAGGCCCTCCAAGCACTGACTCTGGCCACATGTTCCCTTAGGATCTTGCTGGCTAGAACCCTATATTGATCCTCCAGATCAATAGGGACGCTCGGGGGACCTGAACTTACATTACCGCGATCCACTCGCAGCCGCTCCTTCACTGACAAGCAGCATCTGTCCCGACCAGCGCCCTATCTTATGCGCACGCGCGCAATTCAAAGATCGGGCGCACGATCAGGACAGAACAGCTGTTTCTGTGCAGGAGCGGCTGCGAGTGGAGCGGCGGGTAAGGTAAGTTCCCGGTCCCCCGACGTAATATTATTCACAAGGAGGTGAGAATAAGCGTTCACCTCCCTGTGATAATAGAAACGAATGGCACATACTAATTTGGGGGTTTAGTGTTCTTTAATAGCTCCCCTGTCAATGGACACAACTTGGAGGTGTTAGCCAATGGAAACCAGACCTCCACAGACTATCGAGTACATTCTTCACTATCCCATACACAAGATTAATTGAGGGCCATTTCTCCCCTGGAATACTATTAAACATGCCTGAGCTCAATAACAAGGCCCTGCAGGGCTTGCAGCTTGTAGTCCCACCTCGCCCATAATATATTTGGCCGAAGCGGACATGTGTTACGGCCCGACAACTCCAACGTATGTATGAAGCTTAAGGCCTAGTTATTCTTGCTGTCTTTTTTGGATAGCCTTGTCATAATAATCCAGGAATAGTGAAGAGTTAACTAGTGCAACATAAAAACTGCAACATTAATAAGGACACCTGGTAACTAGTGTTAATTGATTTAGAGAAGGAAGATCGGTGGAGAAAGAAGCAGACATGATGATGAGATAGCTACAAGGAGCTGGTAATAGTCACGGGTGGAGTTAGGTAACTGGGAAGAAGTGCAAGCAGTTGCAGCTCTTAGACTCTGAAGGTTGTGACCTTTGTCTGAGTCACCATGTCCCTCAACCATTATTCAACATTTTTGTGAAAGCGCCTCAAACACCAGCACGTGCTATAAATTTCTTCCGTTGTGCTGCTGTCCAGACCATCCTGCCCACGTCCTAATTGTCTAGCAAATTTGTAAAGTAGGATCAGCACACAGATTGAGCAACCCATTTATTCAGTGAAAACCAAAAGATAAAGTTTCGGGGGACCTATGAAACCCTTTATCAGATGCCTCAACCATATCAACAATTGCAACCACATTAATACATCAACTAGCAATGGTTGCCAGGACTCTCAGGCTGAAATTACACTAGGGTAGATAAAATTGGTTTGGATATTAGTAACCACTGAAGAGGAAACCTCATATTTTAAAGAAGCCAGAAAAATATGATAGACAACAATAAAAGTCCTTACAAAAATATGTCAATCACCAGGAATATATTTTCTAGGCCCATTGGCTACCTGGGATTTTTCAATGGTGGAGTTCCACCATATTGCAGTTCTGTTTAAATGTAACTTGATCTAGTTATGTAGCATGACATAACATCACACACTGGGTAGTAGGTACATGGCAGTAGAAGCTACTAGGGAATGGCAGTAAGCCAGCTAACGACTTGGTAGGTACTTGGGGAAAAAACACTATCATTAACGGCATGTCCACCCTTTAAACAAGGGTTACTTGCCAGTTATCATCCCGAACCTTCCACTGCTATGTTTACCAGCTATTCATGCATTTGTAGGAGATGTTTTAGGATATGCCTTTATTCTGGCAAAGTAGACTGTCAATCAAGGCTGTCACTGCTGATATCACAGCCATGATTGACTGCTCTTTCCCCTGCTTCCTCCTCTGCATGATGAAGAAGGCAGATACCTTTGCCAGAAAGGAAGATTAACTTATTGTTAAATATTTGGTTACAAACTCATGTAATCAACTGATAAAATCGCAGTTGTTGGGTTGCAGACAGGGGTGGGCATGCCCTTTAAATGGTCTAGTTACTAAGTGTTTGGTAAAGGAGAAAAAATAAACAGTATTAACCAAGTAGAGGGATGTGTTAAAGAATTATCTCAGACCCAAGGCAGGAAAGAACTGAGGTCTGAGGAATGGATGTATCCAGTACTGGAAGAGTTAAGAGAAACAGAAGTACTGACCAGCAATGCTGCATGCCAACAATAATTCGTTTGATTGTAGTCCAAGGTCCTTTGTTAATCAGTTATTCATCTACCAACAATTGTACTGATTCCCCGGGAGAAAAATAATAACCAAAGTCCAAACTTAAACAAAAATTGTCGTTACCTGCCCCCAATTCCACCCATACCATTTCACCCATTATTAGAGTATTAAGGTAATTATTGCCTCCATTCTGGCATAACAATCTGGCTCCTCACTCATGCGGTCAATCAAGGCTGTGACTTGCTATCAACACAGTTAATGATTAAAAGTCCTTTCCCTTGATGCCTGTCTTGCACATGCTCAAGTTCTAAAGCTCATTGAGCAAGGGGAGGAGGCAGAAATGGAGAGAACGAGGGCAATACCTATCTGGTTAGAAATGCATGCAATTAAGTGCTAAAAATAGCAGTGTCAGGAACTTACCTGCCGCTCTGGTCCCACGCCCGCTCTGCACTTCAGGTGGGCGGCGCCGAGACGTCATGACGATCGTAGTGTTTGCTACCCCAGCTCCATCTGTACTTACCTCTTCCTGTTTCAGTGACCTCCTTGCCAGTTCCAGAGTCATACTTACCTTGCCAGTCAGAGGAATACTTACCGCCAGTTCCAGAGTCATACTTACCTTTGCCAGTTCCAGGTCATACTTACCTTGCATTCCAGAGGAATACTTACCTTGCCAGTCCAGAGTCATACTTACCTTGCCAGTTCCAGAGGAAACTTACCTGCCAGTTCCAGAGAATACTTACCTTGCCAGTTCTAGAGGAATACTTACCTTGCCAGTTCCAGAGTCATACTACCTTGCCAGTTCCAGAGGAATACTTACCTTGCCAGTTCCAGAGTCATACTACCTTGCCAGTTCCAGAGGAATACTTACTTGCCAGTTCCAGAGGAAACTTACCTTGCCAGTTCTAGAGGAATAACTTACACTTGCCAGTTCCAGAGTCATACTTACCTTGCCAGTTCCAGAGGAATACTTACCTTGCCAGTTCAGAGCATACTTACCTTGCCAGTTACAGAGTAATACTTACCTTGCAGTTCCAGAGACATACTTACTTGCCAGTTCCGAGGAATACTTACCTTGCCAGTTCCAGAGGACATACTTACCTGCCAGTTCAGAGGAATACTTACCAGCCTTGCCAGTTCCAGAGAATACTTACCTTGCCAGTTCCAGAGTCATACTTACCTGCCAGTCCAGAGGAATATTACCCTTGCCAGTTCCGGATCAACTTACCTTCCAGTTCCAGAGGAACTTACCTTCCAGTTCCAGAGTCATACTTACCTGCATTCCAGAGATACGACCTTGCCAGTCCAGAGACTATACTTACTTTGCCTGTTCCGTGTCTACACTTACCTCACCAGCTCCAGAGACTACCTTACCTGTTTCAGCTTCCCAGCTCCCAGCAGCACCTTCTCCTTGGTATGCAGTTTCCAGTAGTGCCTCAGTATCCTGCATACAATTCCCATCAGCCTATCTGCTCCAGTATCCAAACCTACGACTGGTCTCCTTCTGAAGCGTTTTTGTGAGTACCCTGGCCATCCGGCCGTATTTATTACAGCAGTTGGGTTAGCTGATAAGCAGCCATTTTTTTTGTTTTGGGGGGGGGCTTGTTTAAAATGTAAAATTACCCTCAAAGCTTTATTTCTTTAAAAATGTTTAGGAGTTCAGGGAAATATTTCTAAGTGTGTTCTACATGAAAATACACAGCTGTGAACCATTAAAACCCTTCAATACGTAAAGCCTGCAGTTATTTTCACATATCACATTCTCTTTGAGCTTAGGCATGTTTCCTTCCTTCAATGCCTTTGTGTTCACTGTGTGCGTTGTGAGGAAGGTAACTGGACTGTCTGCTCTACTTTCGATTAAGTAAGTAATATTTACTGTAGCTTGAAAAGGCCAAATTAACTTTTTTTTTTTTTAATTATGGTTGTTTATATTGTGATTATTGTTTTAACTGTCTCCAAGTTTTCCAGCTTGAGAACTCAGTATGAATGTGCTTGACACATTGGAGAGTGTGCCCTGTTCTACTTAAGGAATCTTTGGAAAGGTTTCCAGTTAACGGCAAATGATTTCCCATCCACTTTAATGGGAGAATAACTCTCAACGCCATCATGCTGAAGTTCCAGGGTCATGTGATCAAAGCCCAAGTGCACCTGGATCTGAGGCTACTCTAACTCACAGCGCGTCTCTCTGAATAAAACACACAAATACAAAGACAAAACTAAAAAATAAAAGTCCTAAAATTACAAAAGAATAGTAATAAAATAAACACACATGTATTTACTCGGATTAACATATTAATTACGTTAATTACAATAGAAAAGCATTGGCCTTCCGGTATGCTCACCGGCAGGGGTCAACATAAGCTTTGGGTTTATGTCGACTTCAGTTCCCCTTTAAAAGCTCTGGCTACTTCTAATAGTAACTTAGTTTCCTTGACAAGCACCATTTAGAACAGTCATTAAGTTCACTTAATATACTTGGCCGCTATCAACACATGGCATGTTAGGCTGCTTGAATTACACCACTGCTTTCATTGTATTGTTTACATGAACGCTTAATAATAGATATTTACTCAGACTAATATGGACCATATGTACGCAATATTTGGTTCCATAATAAAGGCTTGTTTCACAACTACGTGAATAGCTCCTGTGTATACCCGGGGATCCTGTTTATAAAGCTGATTAGACTCTGGCCAAAGTGAACGTTGTACACATGAATCTGTAATTGAAGTACAGGGTCGTGTACAACCATAGGGGGGCAGTAAGAGTGCAGAGCTGAGTTTTGTGAAGGGTTCACATGATATGGGGTAAAGGAAGAAATCAATAAAACAAGATTCAGTGTCTTAACCATAAACATTAGATACAGTTGGCAAACTCCATTGTTATCAAGGCAAACAGAGTAAAGGGTCCCATACATGCAACAATCCTGATGTTGTGATATTTGTCCAATTGGTGGGCCAATCGCATAATGACCATTTTTTCCATCCTATCAAACCTGCTGGAAATTTTTTTATAGGACAATACTAATGTAAATGATACCGGGATAAGTACAATCGTTATTGCTGATCTATGGGCCCCTTCATTATTATCTGTTTGAAATAAGGTTTATGCATGGAATGCCCAACCTACAGCAACTCTCAATACCTCCAACAAATATGGACTACCCACGCTGAATTGTAAGGGGGATAGTTTGTATCCCTGGTTGTGAATGCTGGGAATTGTCGTTTTCGACACAGGTTGGTCACCCCTGATTTAGAACGTGTGATTTACCTTGACAAACAGAGATATTCTTGTCTGTTCAGTCCCATCGTCACCGACTTCTTGATATGGTTGTTATTGTCAGGTGACCGGTGGGGTCCAGCAGGCGAGTCCGAAATCTAGAGGGGCGACATATACGGGGGGAGGTAGAGAAGTTGGGATTGAAGACAGGTTGGAATAGGTGGGTGAGAATGGAGATCCAGGGGTGTTGGGTGAAGTAGGGGACACAGAAGAAGAATTGGATGAGGGTAAGTTACCCTTTAGCTCCCCAAGATATAAGAGTGGCCGTGCGTTCAGTCCATTTTGCCCTACATTTCATATGATGCTCCACTCCGGGTGTTTCTGGGCCCAAGTCCATGCTGTCTGGACTGCTCGGGTTGGAGTCAGTGGATGGTGTTACCCACTCCTTGGGCATTGCTGTTTCATACACTGGCTCCTCCATGCCTGGCGAGAGTATACGGACAGTCACAGATGCTAGGTATCTGCTATAGCAGGTGCACAATGTAAACAGCAGAATAGAAGCTTGTTTACTACAGATCTGTCTGCTTGGGTATTGTGGAGCAGTTAATAGTAATAATCTACCATCTGCAGTGTGTACAGCTGGAGAGCTCCTGTGTAGGAAAAGGACAAGTGGTAGTGCTGAACACACATATGCCCAGGGAGGGTGTCTCCACCCAGCCTTGTAACAAGAGGGTGGGAATCACTGTCCAGACACCTTGGACTTAGAGCTCAGCTGTTATTTCTACCATCCATAACAATGTACATATACATTACTGATCTGGAAACCCTAAGAAGCCCCACCCAAAAAAAAAAAAACTAGGGGCTAAGACTGACAATCTATGAACTGATTTTGATGTCACAGCCATCATTAGGATTAGAGATGGCCGAAGTTTGTTCTGTTTCCTGATTTCCTGATCTGACAACTGAACTTATATGAACAATATATGTGCTAAGCTGGTTAACACACGAGGGAAGGTGCTGGTTGTGCCTCTGTACTTACCGTTAAGATGGGCTGGTCGGTTTGAATGATATGGGTTTCACTGATGTTTAACCCCTGAAATCCTGTATTTCATTGACATACTGTCCACTGTAACAACCCTGCCTTCTAATGACTTTATAAAGGAACTATATTTATTCTATGTGAGGATTTCAATAGATCAACACTAATGTTACAACTATAACACAGCTGTAACATGGAACTGCTTAAAGAGGAATGGTGGTCTCCATGCAATTAATCCAGGATCATGCGTCTAAGCTGCAGTCTATCCAATGTTACAGCAGAGTAAAGGGTGGTGTTTTTACTGGACTGTGAGTTGTGACATCACCAGCACTTGGGGGTCTGCTTCCAAGTTTAAGGATGGAGTATGCCCACTGCTGGGACAGAACATCAGCAGCATTGTAAACCCTAACCCAAATTTCTACATCATTTTAAAAGCTAGCGATAAGCCTAAGTATGTAATTTAATGTGCTTTATCTAATGTCTTTTTTCACTGGTTGATTTTGCCAACAAAATTGGATGTTTTAATTGAGATTGATTCTGCCAGTCTTCTTCTAATATAGTAATATCGCTGAGTGCTCACTAGAGCACTAATTCATTTTGTGTTGGCGACTATTGACTGTTTACCCTAAACACAACCTAGATCTCTAAAGAAGAGAGATTATGCGCTACTAATAGCATATTAAACGGAATGTTCACCCTTTAAACATAAATCTGGCCAATTGTCCGTTACCTGCCCCGACACCAACACATATATTTGCACTTTATTACATGCTTTACTATCCAGATAGTAAGGATAATTCTGGCTCCTCCCTCCTTGCAGCAATCAAGGTTGTGACGGCTGAATCACAACATGATTGACTGCTTGTTTCCCCTGTTGCCTCCTCTGCACATGCTCAGCATATTAAAAGCTCTTAGAGCAGAGGGAGAAAGCAGATACTATCGCCAGAAAGGAACACAGCTAATCATTAATATCTGATTACAAATACATGTAATAAACTGGTAAAAATAGCAGCTGTGGTTGCAGGCAGATAACCGACAAGTCACCAGTTTTTGTTTTAAGGGTGGACATGCCCTTTAACTGTATGATGCCCTTTAACTCCATCATACATATTTGACATAAGCAAGTTTCATTGCATGATGTGCAGTTAAGTTAAAATGTTTGACATCTTTACTCATGTTAAATCAATAGGAAAACCCCAGAGAATCAATATACTATCTTACTGGTAGGTAAACGATTCTAACCTTGAAATCCTGTTTATCCATAAAGGTATCTAAATGACCGCTAATGCAATAAATTACCCAGAGTGCTTCTATTCACTTATCTTGTCCTTTGTACATTCCTTGAAGATTTCGTCGGGATTCATCATACTGACCTTTGAATGGTGCTGCCATTGAGGGAATACAATCAACTCTGCCCCCTATCTAGCAGTGTATGTATACCAGCAACAGTAATGAATGAGCCGTGGTGCCATTAGCCGCCTAGGCACACTGGGAGCATGGAGAGGCAGCTAGGGTTAGTTTCAGGTCAGGGGGTTGAAATTAGGCGGCAACTTAGGGATTGGGGAGTCAGTGCAGTTAGGCTGGGTGGGAGTTTGTGTGTATAAAAAGGGGAGCGTTAGGTGCTAAGGGGCATTCAATCCTTCAAAGAAAGTACACATGCTTAGCCAAACTAAGAAAGGGCAAGTAACACTTTGGCTATTGGCTACCTGGTGCAAACTCACCGCGATGCAGGTCTCGATGCATCGCAAAGTACTGGTGTCTCTGCACTTTTAATGGCAACTATAAACTGATTGGGCAGCTGCGCAGTTAACTTTCGCGTTAGCCACACAATGAAGGAGTTTTAAGCCGCGCTAACCAATAAACACCGGTAATGCCACCAGGTGTTAGTGACCTGAATGCAGGTGTTGATTGCATTGTAACTAAGAGGTGTATTAACACTGCCCAGGGTCAGGCATAAAACAGCAATGTTCATGGCAGACAATGGTGTTGAATTATTTTTCAGAAGGGGCCTTTATAAAAACTGAAATAAGGAAAGAAAAGATCACCATACCACCAGAGAATGTGAGAAGAAAGACAGGAGAAGGAACATGGTCATCCCATTTGTGGTAGGGGAGAAATGAAGAATTTTTAGAAGACCCCGTATTTTCCAGCTGCCCTTAAACCAAAAAAACACACAGAGGCAGCAACTGGTGCATCCAAAGACCCAATACCGAAAAATAAGACAAAGCAACATCATATACGCAGTGCAGTGCAGTGGAGAGAGCTATGGTTTGTATGTAGAGAAAACAAAATAGCAGCTGCACCAACGTATGGCCCAACACAGAAGAGCAAATCCTCAGGTCAGGACTCAGCCGTGTACCTGCATTAAAGTATGACAGAACTATGCACTAGCAAAATAGTTGCCAAACAGACATTGGTAAAATGGCAGTGGTAAATAGTGGATTGTCTGTGCATCAAGTCCAACCATTTACAACTGCCAAATTGTCAACGATTTACCAATGTCTGTATGCCAAGTTGGCAACAGACATTGGTAAAATCAAAAAGGTTGGCAAATTGGCAGTTGTAAATGGTTGTTATTGTCTGTGATCAATTGCCATTTACATAGTAACATAGTTACATAGTAATTAAGGTTGAATAAAGAATACGTCCATCAAGTCCAACCTATTCACCCCTTTTTTTTTTGTTTATCCCTACCTAACAGTTGATCCAGAGGAAGGCAAAAACCCCAGCTAAAAAGGGGAAAAAATTCCTTCCTGACTCCAAACGGCATTCGGAAGTATCCCTGGATCAACCAGATCTATATGCATTAATACCAGTAATTCTCAATTTTTTAGTTTTAGAAACTTATCCAGCCTTTTTTAAAGCTATTTATGAACTTGCCATTACCACATCTGCTGGAAGACAGTTCCACAGTTTCACAGTTCTCACTGTAAAGAAATCTTTCCTACCTGAAAATGAAACTTCTTTTCTTCCAACCTTAAACGATGTCCACGTGTCCTCTGATATGACCTATTAGTGAACATGCACCAGAGAGTTCATTGTATGGCCCATTAATTATTTGTATAAGGTTATCATGTCCCCACGCAAACGTCGCTTCTCCAATGTAAACAGCCCTAACTTGTCTAATCTGCCTGCATATTCAAGCCCTCCATTCCCCTTATTAATTAGTTGCCCTTCTCTGAACTGCCTCAATTGCCAAGATGTCCCTTTGTATATGGGATTCCAAAACTGCACCGCATATTCCAAATGAGGCCTTACCAGCGCTTGTTAAAGGGAGAAAATATTTTTCTCTCTTGAATCTATTCCCCTTTTTATACAAGACAATATCTTGATAGCTTCTAGCCGTTGCTACCTGGCATTGTTTGCTATAGCTAGTCGTATCACCAGAACCCAAATCTTTTTCCAATACAGATACACTTAACACAGAGTTATTTATGGTGTAGGTGGCACGGGATTATTACATCCCAAATGCATCACCTTACATTTATCAACATTGAATCTCATCTGCCATTCTACTGCCCATTTTGATAATCTATCTAGGGCTTGCAGCACTTGCACATCATTGGAAGTTTCAAAGCTCTGCATAGTTTAGTGTCATCAGCAACACCGAGACCTTGCTCTCAATGCCCCCTTCTAAGTCATTAATAAACAGATTAAACAGAAGCGGCCCCAGTACGAACCCTGAGGCACTCCGCTTAGAACTTTAGCCACATAGATGTAGCTCCATTAACCACCACTCTCTGTTTGCGGTCCGATAACCAGTTCTCTATCCATGAGCAAATGTTTTCTTCAAGGCAAGTCCTCAGTTTATACATTAGTCGCCTATGTGGCACAGTATCAAAAGCTTTTGCAAAATCCAAATATACCACATCCACTGCTGTGCCTGAATCTAACTTCTTACTACTTCTTCATAAAAAACAATTAAATTCGTCTGGCATGATCTATTTCTCATAAATCCATGCTGACTACTACTAATAAGATGACTCTGGAGACAAAGTCAAGGATATGATCCCTTAACAAAGTTTCCATCACTTTCCCTACCACTGATGTTAGGCTTAAGGTCTATAGTTCCAGGCTGTGAACGACTACCTTTTTGAAATTGGTATTACATTGGTTTTTTTCCAATCCAGCGGCACATCCCCAGACAAAAGCGAATCTAAAGATGAGAAACAATGGTCTAGATAGAACTGAACTAAGCTCTTTTAAAATCCGAGAATGCAATCCATCTGGTCCGGGGCTTATTGATATTAACTTTGTCTAACTGTTTCCATACCATATCTCTGTTAGCCAATGTGAATACTCTCCATTCCTTCCCTGCATATTATTACAATCCCTACTGTAAGGACAAGGATTCTCAACAGTAAAAACCGATGCAAAAAACTCTTTAGCAGATTAGCCTTTTCGGCATCCTCTACAACCACCTCAGCCCCATTATTTAATGGTCCCACATTCTCAGACCTCATCTTTTTACCATTTATATACTTAAAAACATTTTGGGGTTGGACTTGCTTTGTTCGGCAATCCGTATTCATTTTCTATTTTAGCTAGTTTAATTGCTTTCTTGCACTCTATTACAGCTTTTGTACTCCCTGTAAGCCTGTTCTGTGCCTTCTGTTTTCAAAATTTTAAAAGCCTTTTTCTTTTTTCCATTTCCCTTTTTACCTGAGCATTAAGCATGCAGGAGTGGACCTCATTGTTTTACACTTGTTACCTAAAGGTACAGATTTAGAAATGTAATAGTTTAATATCCCTTAAAAGTGGTCCACATCTGCTCAGTATCTTACCTAGAAACTGTTCCCCCCAGTCTATAAGCAGGAGCGATTCCTTTAACAGCATAAAATTAGCTTTCCTAAAGTTAAAAGTTTTTGTTAAGCCAGTGCACTTTAGTTTTTTGCAACCTATATTAAATGACACTATTCATGGTCACTATTCCCTAAGCTTCCATTACCCTCATCTCCAAAATGAGCTCAGGGTTATTAGATATCACCAGATCCAAAACGCATTCTGTCTAGTAGGAACTTCTACCATCTGTGAAAGAAAATGCTCATATAGGAAATTTAAGAACTTTATACCTTTTGAGGTGCTGGCAGTTCCTTACTCCCAATCTATGTCAGGGTAGTTAAAATCCCCCATAACCAGAACATGCCCCATACCAGCAGCCTTTGCCAACTGCATATGGAGATGCATTTCCACCACTTCCCGGCATTTGGCGGCTTATAACATACTCCAACAATTAATTTACCTACCTTTTGCTTCCTGTACAAGTTCCACCCATATGTTTCTGCCATATTGTTTACTCCCCTATCTACCATCTTTTAAATTTGGCTTCAATTCTGTTTAACATACATACATACTCCTCCTCCTTTCTTATTAACTCTGTCATGTCTAAATAAGGATTTCTTCAATATTTACTGTCCAGTCGTGTGAATCATTAAGCCATGATTCTGCTATACCAATTACATCATACCTTTCCTTTAAAGCTATTATTTCAAGTTCGCCGGTTTTTCCAGCCAGACTTCTTGCATTTGTAAACATACATTTTAGATTATCAATTGATTTACTTCCATACATGGTCGTACATTCCTCCTTATCCTCTATGCTCCCCCCTCCCCCTATCCTCCCTCCGTTGTGTTAATAGCCCCCTGATCCCTAACTTCTCTATCTACCCCTGTGTATTTCAACGTTCCCTCCTCCCCCATACCTAGTTTAAAACCCACTACCAATTTGCCAACATATCCACAATGTGTATAATGGCCACAACCTAATATCAAGCGCACAATGTAATATATAACGCACACAATGTAATAAAATGCCAACAATGAAATGTGGCATCCGAATAACAGCACAATGAATATAATGCCCACAGTGTAATAATGGCCACAATGTAATATAATGGCCACAGTGTAATATAATGCCAACAATGAAAGTGGCATCCAGAATAACAGCACATGTAATTAATGCCCACAGTTGTAATATAATGGCCACATGTAATATAATGGCCAAATGTATGTAATAATGCCAAATGTAATATAATGGCACAATGTATATAATGGCCACAGTGTAATATAATGCCCACAATGTAATATAATGGCCACAGTGTAATATAATGCCCACAATGTAATATAATGCCCACAGTGTAATATAATGGCACCACAGTGTAATATAATGCCCACAATGTAATAATGGCCACCGTGTAATATAATGCCACAAGTAATATAATGCCACAGTGAATATAATGGCCACAGTGTATATAATGCCACAATGTAATATAATGCCCACAATGTAATATAAGCCCACAGTGTAATATAATGGCCACAATGTAATATAATGGCCACAGTGTAATATAATACCCAAATGTAATATAATGGCCACAATGTAATATAATGGCCACAGTGTAATATAATGCCCACAATGTAATATAATGGCCACAGTGTAATATAATGCCCCAAAAGTAATATAACCCACAGTGTAATAGAATGACCCACAGTGTAATAATGCCCCCAGTGTAATAATGCACTGTATAATGCCCACAGTGTATATCATTGCCACAGTGTAATAATGCCCACAATGTAATATAATGCCCACAGTGTAATATGACCACAGTGTAATATAATGCCCACAATGTAATATAATGCCCACAGTGTAATATAATGGCCGCAATGTAATATATGCCCACAATGTAATATAATGCCCACAGTGTAAATAATGGCCGCAATGTAATAATGCCCACAATGTAATATAATGACACAATGTAATATAATGCCCACAAGGCTGAACACACGTTTCGTGGCACCCCTTCATAAGGTCAGTCATCATGGGATGATTAAAAAGACTGGAACAGATAAAATGAATGAACTACCATAATATATTTAGTTAAATGCCAGTTTACTTTAGTGCCAGTTAGCAAGGGCAGTCTTTAAAGGGTGTCTCTATCCATGGCAGCAGTGCCCCCTTGTGTTAGTTTGAGGTGTGGTGCTCTAATCCTGCGTTTCTGGTCTTAATGAAACAACCAACCCTCAACCTTATTCTGCCCTTAGACTAACCTCCTGCTTTCCGGAAAACCACCGGCCAATACTTTGACCCAACCTTACAGACATAACATAGATGTGAAACTATAAGCAGACACCTGTACCTGGCCCAAGTCATAGTAGCTGAGCGATCGTGCCGGGTGAAGATTGGACTTTTGCTGCTTGGTTCGTTTGAGTGTGTAATCGGCACTCGGTATCCTGTATTGGAGAAAGTGTCGGCATGCTCAAACTTTAGGAACTGTAAGTAGAAGTTGGAAAGCCTCAGCCATTTATGCAGAGTCACGTAAGTCCCGGTTGGTGAGTCCAACAGTTGCTGTTTGTCATATGTTAATGTAAGGATTCATTTGTTCTACACACTCAAGAACAGTGAACTAACTTACTTCACGCAGTGTGGTTGTGCTTCACTATTGACAATAGTTGTATCCAGGCAGTGGGACATTGATCTGCTAGGGTCCCTTAGTATGTCTACGATCTAGGATCTCCAGGATCTGGATATTTTATTGGGGAGTTTTTTTGTGCTGTTTGCAATATGTATATGGCTGTAGTTTCATTTTTGACCAACAATATATCTAGACTGTGAGAGACGTCGTTGTTGGGACATTGTTTCAATTATTATCCCAAGGATAGAGTGCTGCATGGGGTCTACAGGGTTTATTTCCCATTAATTGGCAGCTTAGTATCTGTGTGATAACCGTTCATTAAAACCTGGGTACCTACATTTATCGAGTTTGTGCCAATGATCTTACCAGTATTTGTGTGCCAAGCATTTATTATAGTCTGGGTGCCACCATTTATTATAGTCTGGTGCCAACCCTTTCTCAGAGTTGTGCCAGTGGGGCCACTATCTGTGTGCCAACCATTTATTAGAGTTGGGTGCCAACCATTTATCAGCGTTTGTGCCAATGATCTTACCAGTTTGTGTGCCAACTATTTATTAGAGTCTGGGTGCCAACCCTTATCAGAGTTTCTGCCAATGATTTTACTAGTATCTGTGTGCAACCATTTTTAGAGTCTGGGTACCAACCATTGTTAGCGTCTGGGTGCCAACCATTTCTCAGAGTTTGTGCCAATGGAGACACTGTGTGCCAACCATTTATCAGAGTTTGTGCCAATGATTTTACCATATCTGTATGCCAACCCTTTATTATCATTGGGTGTCAACCCTTTATCAGAGTTTGTGCCAATGGAGACACGTGTGCCAACCATTTATCAGAGTTTGTGCCAATGATTTTACAAGAATTGTGTGCCAACCATTTATTAGAGTCTGGGTGCCAACAATTTATCAGAATTTATGCCAATGATTTTACCAGTATCTGTGTGCCAACAATTTAGTAGAGTCTGGGTACCAAACCATTATCAGAGTTTCTACAATGATTTACCAGTATCTGGTGCCAACCATTTATTAGAGTCTGGGTACCAACCATTATTAGAGTCTGGGTACCAACCATTTGTTAGCGTTTGGATGCCAACCATTTCTCAGAGTTTATGCCAATGATTACCAGTATCTGATGCCAACCCTTTATTGCATCTGGGTGCAACCCTTTATCAGAGTTTGTGCCAATGATTTCACAAGTATCGGTTGAACATTTAAATGAAATAAATTATTTATACACAGATCCTGATACTATGAAGTCTATATTTATATTATGATGAAATATTCCCTTTCCAACCATAGTCTAATCCCCATATTACACAGGGAATATAAAGGGAAAGGAAAATCCAGACACAGATGTTGTTTTATTATGATTTTATTTCTGTTTTATTTTTACAATAACCTAACAACCACCCCCATGTCCCAAACTGAGAGTTGATCCAGAGGAAGGTGAAAACCCCCAGAAGGGGGGGAAATTCCTTCCTGACTCCCTGTGGCAATCGGAATATCCCTGGATCTAATGGCAGTTAACACAAGTCTCATTAAACCTTGACTGCTATCAACCTGGTCCATAATTGTTCCATCTATTTACATCCATTCTAATATCCTCCTTATCCCAGAGTTGATCCAGAGGGAGAAATTACCCAGTCTGATTCCACAGACAAGTTCTCAAGAGGAGAAACTAATGAAAGGGAAACGGGTCAAAATCTACCCTGTTCCTTTGGGTCTGGACCTAAAATGCTAGATCCTTACCCCTGGCAGTACAGTAGGTAGTTTGGATACTTACCTTCTGCTGCGCGCCACTATTCTCTGTCCTGCCCCCTCCCCACAGCAGGGCTGGGTGGTTGCCTAGTGGAAAAGGCAGGGCCGACCGGCCTGGGACAGAGCTGCAGCTGTTAGGTAAATATCCAAACTACCTATGTACATCCCCGTGTAAGTGGCAATCAGACTAATCTCTGGATCAACTGGAAATAAAGGGGCGTACACATGTGTGATCGCGGACCTGACCGAGCCGCACAATGTGTACAAAAAGTCATTTCGCCAACTATCTGTAAGGTGTTCAGTCAGGCATCAAGTGTATGGGTGATTGTCAGGCATCATTGATGATTAAACCTGTTTGTACACACCATGCATCAAGGGTCGGGCCCTGCAATCGCACATGTGTACGAAGCTAAATGTAACTATCAGTAACAATCAGACCTGGTTATCAGCTGTCTGGTTTAAAAAAGAATCCAAACCCAAATCCCATATACATTACCTGGTTAACTTATCTTATGATGAAACGTCCATTCCTTTTAGTTTCCTTAGGTCCCTATAACAGGGAGATAAGAAATATATTTATTATACAGATGGAAATAGGTTTATTTAGTTTAAAGTATTCAGTATGACAAACACAAATACAATGAAGACAATATTCTACTTGTTGTGTATAGTATTATAAGAGAGACTGTACTGTACCGATTATAACTTAGCCCGTTCCAGTGCCAGTGTAATAGGCTCCAGTTCTCTTCAGTTCACTGATCCTTTTTCCTTTAGACTTGATCAGCTTGCACAGGAGTTCATGATTCTTCTTGTTTTTTTCCACCCGGTAGGCCCTCCAAGCACTGACTCTGGCACCATGTTCCCTTAGGATCTTGCTGGCTAGAACCCTATATTGATCCTCCAGATCCTTAATATAAGATTCCAACTGGGCACCTGAAAGGGTTTCCAGTGGCTCTTTTTTGACGGACATGTGCTCCTTAGACCCTTAATACAAGATGGCAACTGTGCACCTAAAAGGGTTTCCAGTGACTCTTTCTTTGGGACGGACGTGTGCCTTCAGACCTGTATACAAGATGGCAACTGTGCGCCTTAAAGGGTTTCCAGTGGGTTTTTCTTTGGGACGGATGTGTGCTCCTTCAGACCTTAATACAAGATGGCAACTGTGCGCCTAAAAGGGTTTCCAGTGGGTTTTTCTTTGGGACGGACGTGTGCTCCTTTGAAACCTTAATACAAGATGGCAACTGCGCACCTAAAAGGGTTCCAGAGGGTTTTTCTTTGGGACGGACGTGGCTCCTTCAGACCCTAATTCAAATTAGCAAATGTGCACCTAAAAGTTTCAGTGGGTTTTTCTTTGGACGGATGTGTGCTCCTCAGACCCTTAATAAAAGTGGCAACTGTGCGCCAAAAAAGGGTTTCCAGTGGGTTTTTCTTTTGGACGGACGTGTGCTCCGTCAGAACCTTATACAGATGGCAACTGTGCACTAAAAGGGTTCAGTGGGTTTTTCTTTGGGACGGACGTGTGCTCCTTCAGACCCTTAATACAAGATGGCAACTGTGCACCTAAAAGGGTTCCATTGGGTGTTTCTTTGGGACGGACGTGTGCTCCTTCAGCCCTTAATACAAGAAAGCAACTGTGCACCTAAAGGGTTTCCAGTGGGTTTTTCTTGGGACGGACGTGTGCTCCTTCAGACACTTATATAAAAAAGAAATACTTGAGGTACCTCCCAGGCGTCCAGTCCCTTCGGCCACCTCACTGCCAGATAGACAATACTAAGAAATAAAGAAAGTAGGGCTGTCCAGTCGTTTATATTTTTCAAGGGGTAATCCCTCTTATTGCAGTACGCCAACACACGACGTTTCGGCTGCGTGGCCTTTATCAAGTGCATTACCAAGAACACTTGAAAAAAGGCCAAGCGGCCAAAACATCGTGTGTTGGTGTACTGCAATAAAGAGGGATTACCCCTTGAAAAATATAAACGACTGGACAGCCCTACTTCCTTATTACTTAATACAGATGGCAACTGCACATCTAAAAGGGTTCCAGTGGCTCTTTCTTTGGGACGGACATGTGCTCCTTCAGCCCTTAATACAAGATGGCAACTGCCCACCTAAAAGGTTTCCAGTGGGATTTTCTTTGGGACGGACTTGTGCTCCTTCAGTCACTTAATACAAGATGGCAACTGCATCCTAAAAGGGTTTCCAGTGGGTTTTTCTTTGGGATGAGGTGTGCTCCTTCAGACCCTTAATACAAGATGGCAACTGTGCACCAAAAGGGTTTCCAGTGGGTTTTCTTTGGGACGGACGTGTGCTGTTCACGACACTTAATACAAGATGGCAACTGCCACCTGAAAGGGTTCCCAGTGGGTGTTGTTTGGGATGGACATGTGCTTTCCCTTTAGAAAAGATGGCAACTTCACACCTAAAAGTGTTTTCAGTGGGTGTTGTTTGGGACGGAGTGTGGTACAAAAAGATAAAATTAAATAGATTATATTAAGTTCCTTTTGGTCAATAACACCCGCCCTTAAAGAACCCAGACATATCACTTTAATTTGCTGTATTACAGTATTGGAATATATAAAACAATGAAATGTATTTGGGTAACTGCCAATTTTACTGACCGTGAGGAAAATGTGCATCTAAACACTTTCAGGCTTATTGATAGTGGTATTTCCCAAGAGTGAGGGGCACAGCTAATATACAGGACCTGTGTATCACCCTCAAAAACTCATAGGCAGTGCACTCAGGGGTAATACATGACTGTATCACCATAAGAAAAAAAGACCCCCAGAAGGCACTTAATATGAGGTGCAAAAATGTGTCTGTGCTGTTAATTTTCAGCAGCCAATGAGATGTTACCTTTTTACAGGCCCACAAACATTTGCTAACATCTGATCTCTAACCCCCTTTTTATTACAAATACAAAGAATACGGTATTCACTTGTTGTGTATAGTAGATAAGAGAGACTGTTACTGTACCTGATTATAAACTTTAGCCGTTCCAGTGCCAGTGTAATAGGCTCCAGTTTCTCATTCAGTTCACTGATCCTTTTCCTTTAGACTTGATCAGCTTGCACAGGCTTCATGGTTCTTCCTGTTTTTTTCCACCCGGTAGGCCCTCCAAGCACTGACTCTGGCCACATGTAGACATTATCTCAGCAAATGTTTATGAGATCCAGATTTCTAAAAATGGAAAGACATGGTCTTTCTGCCAACATTATTGTCAGCTCCCGACTTACTGACTGCTAAAGGAGGGATTGATTTTCTAAAGCCATGTTTTAGGCTAGTACCCCATATGAGCCCACTCTCCACATTAACCTGGTTAAAAAAAAACATTCAGGCAAATTATGTTTAAAGAAGCCCAACAATTATCTGTCCGATGACCATAATTTGATCAGCGAACAAGTGTTTAAAGTAGACAAACACAGTCAGTGGCTCAAACCCTCCCCCGTTCCCTCCGCCGCTCTCACCACTCAAACCTGCATCCGCGTCTCCAGCGTCCCGGTATGTGGTCACGTGGTCCAATCTCAAGAACATTCTTCTGTACTGCCTTGGCGGTGTGGCTCACGGCCCGGGGCTGTCCACTGCCCAACAAATAACTCCACGGCAATACCATACTGTCCTGGCTTGGCACCACTTTGTCCTGATTTCCGATTCATAAATCGCACAGTCAGTTTTTTATTCAAAAACAAATTCTTTATTAGCACATCATTTTAAAAGCAAACCAAGCAGTATGGAGGGGGAAGGGGTGAGCTGGTTGGTATTTTACCAGAGTCATAGACTGTGGTTCTAAAATGATGTGCAAAAAGAATTTGTTTTGGATAAAAACGGACTGTGGGTCGATTGTATAATCAGGACAAAGTGGTGCCAACGCCACGACCGTATTGTATTGCCGTGATTTACAAGGTTTAAGAACAGACAATACAGTCACTGGTGACATACATGTGAGCAAATTAAAAGGACCAGCTACAGACTGAATTTATTCTTCCAAAGGACAAGTATTAAAGGGTATCTCCACTCATAATTTCAAGTTTTAGGCATCCAGTTCCTATTGAAGAACGGAGGTAAAGGGCTGTGCCTTACCTCCCGTTCTTCAATAGAAACATACAGGAACTGGGTGAGAAGTTAAAACTTACCCCGTCCGCTCCCCTGGCGCGTAGTCTGACAGGTCCCGACGACCTTGTCTTCTATGTGCATGCACTCTATGCCCAGAAGACAAGGTCCATCGGGACCTGTCAGACTAAGAGCCGGGGAGCGAGCGATCGGGTAAGTTGCCTAACTGCTCACCAGTCTCCTGTATGTTCTATTGAAAACGGAAGGTAAGGCACAGCTCATTTACCTCCCGTTCTTCAATAGAACTGGATGCCTAAACCTTGAAATTATGAGTGGAGATACCCTTTAGGGTTTTCAGAGTATTTGTGATGACTTCTTTAAGGACAACTATACGCAAAAATACTTTAAAAATAAAAAAAGTACCTGGGGCAGGAGGTAGGATTTATTATTCCATCTCAACAGTTTTTGTTGACAAGCTATTTGCTATACACAATTTCATTTGCCAGGTTAGTGCCCTGGACCTTCCTGTATTAAGATGGTGCTAACAAATCAGGAAAACTGTCAGAAGCATTTCCTTTCTGCTCGCTGCCCTCATAGAAATTGTATTGAGTGGTAGGAAACCCCCCCCCCATGTACTTTTCTTTCATTTTAACCACTTTTAAAAAAATACTTATTGCACTATAGTTCTCCTTTAACAAGGATGATGCAGTTATTCATGTCAGGATACAATATACCACTAAGTTCAGTTAAGATTCCACAGCATGTTATGGATGTTTGGAGACGTTTTTGCCACTAGGAAACATTGCATACTGCATTTTTCTAGAAGCAGCACTAAGCCTGGGTACACACAGGGACGAAAATTGTTCCAGGATGACTGTGCCATAGGAAACTGCAGCAGCGATTTACAAACATTCTCATCCGCCCAAGATCAGTCATGCCTGTTGCACACAAACCCTACAATATTTTCTCTCCGTCCGACCAGGGTAATACCGGTCAACAAAAATATTGTATGGTTTGTACCCAGCCTATAAAACCTTTAATGCAGCAATCAAAACCACATTGTTGGAAATGTGCCAGACTTGGCATAGATTTTCGAATGGACAGCATACTAATATGAAGCCGTTGTGGACAAAACATACCTAGTAGCTGCCAATCACACCATCTATTTAAGCATTACAGTCTTATTTAGCTGCATATGTACCTTTTTGCCTCCTTTCACTAAACATACAAGAGGGTCATGTGGTAACCACTTGCCCTTTTCAGCAAATGATGGCAACTGAACGCATTCAACATAAAAACTATGATTGACAGCTCCTTTGGACATAATGCATGGTAAAAGGGCTTAAGTTGCAAAAGAATGTTTAAATGCATCAAAAGTAAATCACTGCATGTACCACAGTGAAAACGCATATATGCATCAAGATATGGGTACGGCGCGCACTCCTCCTGCTGTGGTGTTGGACCCGGGTGCTGTCTGTCATGTATATATAACTTGGTATTGAAGACGCACTCACGGGATTTGCAAAGAACAACAACTTTATTCCGCCATGCTTACACAATGACTGGTTGGGCCGTCACCAAACAATCACACGTAAGTTCCTAAAGCGGGGTGTGTGGTATAGGGCTTTTAGGAACTTGCATGCAATTGTTCTGATTTCTTGACGACGGCCCAACACTGGGCAGAAACATGTTAAGCATGGCGAATAAAGCAGTTTGTTTGTTCTTTGCAAATCCCGTGAGTGCGTCTTCAATACCAGATATATATATATTTTTTTATCCAGGTCATAGCATATCTGTGGCATCATTAGGACCCAACTTGACTTTTAGGCTGGGTATACACGAACTGATGTTTTGGTCCCAACCGGAGGTGTCGTACTAGGGCCAGGACAAATCACTGTCATGGCAATAGTGGCCGTGGCACACCATCGGCTGTGATTAACAACAGGACCGATGCAGATGAATGAGCTATTGGTCACTACTGGTCGGCGAAAATATTGAATTGTGTACCGCCCAAGTTTAGTTCTTAAGACAAGTGATTAATTTTCAATAGGTGCCATTGGACTATAGTTTACTGGAAGGTAGAAAAACCATGCAGCATTAAACTTACCTGTTGGCTCAATTAACTGCTTCTGAAGCTCATCAGATAGTCCATGACATGCCTCCTATCTTCTGCGCATGTATGTTTATAGTAGAGATAGGAAGCACATTGGGACATCATACTTTTCAGGAGCATTGAGGCGGAGTGCCAGCAGGTAAGTTAAATGAATCGCAAGTTTCGTTAGGGAGGTAGAATACGCTATTCTTCCTCGCTGTGAATTAAGATCCAGATGTCCCCAAGTGGCTTTATAATAAACTACACCTTAATAAAGATGGCAGCTATTGAAAATAGTCACTTTTGTGTCCCTTTAAAGAAGGAACTGCACTCCTTAATTCAGAATATTGCCAAAAGATCAAATATTCTGGAATGTGTCTCAATTCTTGTACGAGTCCAGTATAAATTGAGAAAGTGTGATGGTGAGCAAACTTTGATCCCATTGCACACTACAGATTTACACATGTATTTTACTACAAAGGATGACTTTCTTTGTACAAAGTGAACCATACATGCTGGGATCATTAATGGCTATTTATACCTTAAAGTAGTAAAGTATATAAACAAATACTGTTAAATTAGACTGCATTTTACTATAAAGCAAAAAGTTGTTTTTTTTTTTTTTTTTTTTAAACAAGCAGCAATTTTTGGTTGTAGATTAGTCATAAAGACCCCTTTAAAGCAAGGTAGGAAAGACCGTTCCATCTTCTGCAGTGCTCCCATGGCTGACCATTCACCCACTTGTTGGGTGTGCAAACAACAAGTCAACCACTGCACAAGCGAATTATGATAGCTTAACCTCATGCTTGAAACAGGCTTACCTGCCTCCCTGGAAAAAGACCGACTTACTTGAGATAATGTTTTTGAACTGGCCCTTTAAAGCATATCCAATTACTGCAGGTGGATTTGACCCATAGCTGTTTAGGAATGTCAATGGATCAAGCATAGAGCCATATACCTAATATTTTTAACAAGCTACATTACTATACATCAATCAAATGCCATCAGTAGATTCAATTGCAAAATAAGGCTTTGTTCAAACATCTGTCTTGTAATTAATGCAAATAACATGCCTGCTAAATTAAGTCAGACCTTGCTCTCGAGCTTACAAACAAGTACAAAATATATAAATGACTATAGAAGATATTGTGGATTTTTTTTATTCACACTCCCCAATTCAGCAAAACCAATGCAAACAGAGATTGGTAAACAATTACCAATGTTAAAGGCGAACTATTGGTGAATATATCCTTTTGAAAGGAGCCCTCTTTTAAACGCTACCCCTTCCATGTCTCTCTCTAATTGGGTTCAAAAGTTATGTCTTTAATGGCAGTCCTGACAACTTTCACTCTGCACTGCAGGCATGGACATGTGCTCTGAATTTCCTATAGTCCCATTTCTCCAGCTGTATCCGCCAGGCTCATGACTACCCTATTCCCCGAGTCATACGAGCGGGGGGTTTCAGTACAGTAAAAGGTAGGGAGGATAAGATTTGTGGCAGTGCAGCCAGCAACACGGGAAAGCAGATCATACAAGGCAGAAATCCAGCTGCAGAGTGAGTAAAGAGTGGACATGATCAGAGCACTGTCCATGCTTGCACTGCTCAGACTAGAGTACAATTAGTTTTCAGGACAGTCCCGAGTGTAAAGATCGTACACACATGCGAAACCGTGTGTCCGGCCCCGATGTGTCCGAACGTTCGTTTCGGCCGATAATCGGCCTATGTATGGGCCCTTTATCGTCCGAAACGGGCGTTCAGATCCTGAACGACCGGCCGTTCAGACGATAATGGCCATACACGGGCCCCCCTCGCGATCGCATGTGTGTAGGAGGCGTTACTTTGTGAGCCACTGAAGACTAACTTCTAAATCCATAGAGACAATTGAAGGGTCATTTGGAAGGTAAGAAAGGGCTATTTTCACCATAATTCCCTGGTAACTGTAGCATCAGAAAGCACATTGAATGTAATTTTAGCAACGGCTTCATAATACTGCAAAGTTAGCATGTCTAAAAGTGCTGCATAGCATGAGCCAACAGTTGGCAGCAGCGAATAGAACTCACACTACTACTCACCCTGGTGGAAGACGCTTCTAATTGGCACAAAAGAGTGTGGGTGTTCCACAAACTGTCTGGAAAAACATTAGGAGGCACTTCCAGACTGTTCACAGCCCATCACAATCTGCTTTGGCTGACAATTATCTAGTGAGCACGAGGCTTTAACTACAAATATCAGATACCACCCCGGGTTTATGCCACAAAATCCAGCAAAGGAAAAATAATCTGTAGTAGACAGAGGAAGGTATATACAGTCCGGCATTTATTACCACGTCCTGCATCAACATGGATAGAAAATTAATTTACCTGTTTCAGGTTCATTGACAGAAAAAAAAAAAGTTGTTTCTGAACTTTACATTTCCAAAGCAAATTCATACAGTTTAAAAACATACAGGCGATCTTATTGCATTATAAACCCAATATAATAAAGTAAAAATATTTAACAGAAAGATTTTTTTTTCTGGCCTTATATGTTTAAAATATAGACTTATGGTCCGTACACATGTGCGATCTGCAGATGCCGACCCGCAACGTTAGACGGGCGTTTCGGCAGATAATACTTCATACACATCAGGGCGTCTCAGGTCGGCACCCACGATCGCACATGTGTACGAACCTTAACCCATTCATTCCCGTCCCCTCACCTCGACGAACCGCTTGCGATTGGTTAGCATTTGAGAATCACAACGCATGTCATGTGGTAGCTTTGCTTCTGGACTTATTGCGTTGAGTGCCCGCATAAGACTAAAATGCTTTTCATCCGCATTTTCGTCTGGTATAGGTCTGGCCTCAGCCTAAAAGTCTCAAGTTTATGTAAACATACTGCCTTAAACTCCAGCAGCAAGAAATTATGGATTGACCCTAGAAGCAACTTTACTTACACCAATGTAATGCACAAAATACTCCTCTTTGCCAGCTTGCTTGTTCATTCTGGTTTTCACAACCTCGGCATCATCTACAAATACAATAAAAACAATTCATAATTCAAATATTTAGCAATCATTTACCTTGCTAAACAACCAAATATATCTAAAGTAAGGGTAACTAATGCCTTACACACAGGACAATTATTGTGGGATATCCCTAAATCTGCAGCCAATTGAAGACTGTAGGATGACTGTGCTTTACTCAGGCTAGGTACACAACTTTCGATAATAGATTGGCCTCCACAATTTTGGTCATGGTTTCCTATATCTGCGTATATAACAGATCTCTCTGTAACCAATTAAAATTCATCGGATACATCAGATATTTGGCCAATTGAAATCTTCAAACGTTGCCTGCGTCTTAATGTGTCAGTTTAAAATCTGACTTTACCAGACATATTTTGCATTGATCTTAACGTGATAGGTTTTTCCTCCTATCAGATGGTTAAGTGTGGGCGGTGTAGAGGCACTATATGGGGAGGGGGGTGTGTGTGGGCGTGGTTTTTTGATTTTGGGGGTAGTGTTGTGGTTGTGGTCTGTAGGGGTCGGGTGTTGGGTGTGTGTGGCGTCTGTGGTGGGGGGGTGGTGTGTTGGCGGGGTGTGGTTTGTTGGGTGGGGGTGGGGGTTTGGGGGGTTCTGTGGGGGAGGAGTAGGGTGGCCCCATCCCTCTCCGGAGGAGGAGTTGGCACCTCCCCTATCCCCCCTTGTTTAAGCCACCAACACTAAAGTGGGACGGATACCAGGTGTGCTGGGGGTGTCTGGCTAGGGGTTGGTGGTAGGTATTGGGGGGGTAAATGAGTAATCTCTGGTGCGTAGCTCACTTTGGTCCAACCTTGCCGGGGGGTTGACTCGTGTCGATAGACGCCGGTGCGGGTAACCATGCTCCAGTAAGGGGGTGGAGCCAGTGCAGCAAGCGTTGCGGCTGGTGGGGGAAGATAGGGTGTCGTTATTTGTGGGTCGACATGACTATCTTGTTCTCCCTCTAAAGAATCATCACATTGTCATGGTGGATTCTTCTCGCCATGAAGTTTAAACATAACCACAGGGGGACAGGGGGGGGAGGGGGTGGGGGGCTTAGACGGGGCATGTGCTACTCTCTGCGTTCATATGCACATTTGTGGGTGGGGGTAACGGGAGGGATCTTTCATGGTGAAACCAAACTTCTGGTCCAACGATCTGACAAACCTGGGCCAATAATTGAGCATATGATCAGTCCGCGATTTTTCTAGTTGGATAAACAAAGGAAAATAAGTGGTGGGGAATGGAAAGGCTAATTTTACTGGTTTGGAATAGAGAAGATCTTGCAAAAATTGGACATGGGTTTGGGTGTGTGTTGGGGGGGGGAGTGGGTCGTGTGGGGGGGTGGGGGGGGGTTGGCGGGGGGGGGGTGGGGGGTGGTGTGGGGGGGAGGTTTGGGTGACGTGGTTGAGCTGGGGGTGGGAGGGTGCGGGAGTTTTGGGCGGGGGTGGAGAGTGGTTATTGGGAAGTCGTTGGTGTGGTGGGGTTGGTGGGTTTGTGGTGGTGGGTTGTGTGGTGGGTGGTGGAGGGTGGTTGTGGTGGTTTGTTTTTTGGGGGTTTGATGTTTGTTTGGGTTGGTGGGGGTGGTTGTTACTGAGGTTGGTTGTGGGGTGGTGTTGGTGGGTGTTGGGGTGGTGCTGCTGGGTGGTTGTGGGTTGGGTGTGTGTTGGAGTGGTGGTTGGGTGGGGGGTGGGGGGTGTGGGCGGGGTGTGGGGAGGGTTGGTGGTGGACGCTATCATTAATATGCCCCCAAGTAGTGATGATAGTGTGGCCTTACTAGTCCACACTATTTACGGCCTTATGAGCGGGTGATACCAGTTTATTTCCGACATCAAAAAAAAAAAAAAAGAAAGCCAATTCAGAATCAGTTAAAAAAAAAATGGACCAAAGTTTGTGCCACGTGTACCATGCCTTACAAGATGATGCTATTGTGGGCATCTTGTTAAAACCCCCTCCACCCCAACCCCATGTTATAGTGTGCTTAATTGCATAAATACTGTCACAATAACGATGACCCTTCATGGAACCCATTATCCCGGTTAGACCGTAAAGCTAACCACTAGGATTATTTTTTTTTTTATAATTTTTCAAACACGGCTCTAAAAATAGAATGCGGAGTCTCGAAAATGAGGAAAGTTATTTGTTTAAAGTTCTGGATATATGTAACTTTCCTCCAGACCATTTCCCAGGTCCCAGGCCATCTACAGTAAGTAACATTGCTATTTTACCTTCTATTTAGGCAAGATATGGCCGGATTTTTGCCTCCCATTGACTTTAAATGAATTTTTCCAAAAGCAGCGAAATGGAGCGGTGGAAGATTTTGCAGTTTCGCCCATCTCTAGTCCTTATCATGGATTTATCAATAGGGAGGGGGATTTGTTTTTAGGTTTTGATTAAACTTTGCTGTTAATACACTAAATTGTGCTTTACTTAATTTATCATAAACTATTCATCTGAGAGGCACTCACAGGAATCTTCATCTATATAAAACTTAATTTATTGGTCTACATGTTTGAACCATAACAGGCCTTTGTCAGACTAAATTCATACAATCAATTGTTTAAAACAGCCAAACCAGAGACCCCCCCCCCCATCATGAAACCCTTAACCATGTTAAGCCAAAAACATCCCTGAGCACGTTGCAAACATCCTGGCCATCTAAGCCACACACAACTAAGCATCCCACACCTTGCTAGAATCCACCACCACCAACTATGTAAAGCGAGCATTACATAGTTAAAACCATGAATAGAATGTTCGTACATGGTTACTACATTGCAGAAACAAGTGCAGGTCAGTTGCGATAGGGAAACTATTGCCATCTCCCCCAATGTGCTTAAAGATGCCCATCTACAGCAAGGAATACTGAGTAGTAGTTTTCATACATCAACTTGGGAAATAACTTATTTTATAAATCACGTCCACAGAAAGTACCATAAACCCTTCATTATTTCATAGCTGAACTATATCCCAGGGTATGTACAAGTCTGTCCGAGGTGTTTTTTCAGTGGCCCAAACTGGTTTCCTATTGAAAAACACCATTTTTCTTATTCAAATATGCAGAAATGGCTATTTTGCAGACGTTGGTGCCAATTGCATGCCCAAACCAGTTTGGGGCAGGTTGGACTCAACTGGTACTACAAATCTGTCTGTTGTGTTTTTTCAGTGGCCCAAAGGATTTCCCTATCGAATACAACCCAGTTTTCTTTATCATTCTGACCAAGAACCACTTCCAGCCTGCGAATAAGAAACTAACAATAGAAAACCACTTCAGCTTCGTACCCATTATCCCCAGTTTAGACCAGTGGGAAAAAGGTTGAAACCCCTCCACTAGGGGCCTGTCACAAGCTCCATCCTGCTATAGAACCTATTATCCCAGTTTAAGACCATGGGGGAAAAGGTTGAAACCTCCATAGGGTGCGCTGTGACGAGCTCCATTCAGTATAAACCCTTATCCCAGTATGCCATGCCCTAAGGCTGTACCACTAGGGTGCGCTGTGTACGAGCCCATTCGTCGTATAACCCATTTTCCCAGTATAGACCATGACGAAGGCTGACCATTAGGGTGCGCTGTACCGACTTTCATCCTGCTATAAACAATAATCCCAGTTTAGACCATGAAGGAATAAGGCACATCACTAGGGTGCGCTGGACCATCGTGTAGGGGCATAGGCCCCGGCCCCATGTATAGCCCCAGACGGGGAGATACTCACACACGGCCGTCTCCTTTCCTCACACTGGTACGTGCCCCCGACCGTCACACCTCCTTAACTTCTTCCTCCACCTCCGCCTTTCCCCGCCCCGTTCTTCTGGGACCCTCATCGCCTGCAACCCGGTGTCCTCAGGGTTACTGTCCCCTTCTTCGCACACCATGTCCTCCTTCTTCTCGGTCTCGTTGAATGCGGCCATTAGTCCCGTGACCGCACAGAGGGTCCGATACACCTATTATCCCGAGGAACAAGACAAACCGACCACCACACACAATAGCCAACAGGAAAACCGCGCACCGAAAACCTCTTCTGATAGCCAAAGAAGGAGGGCGGTGCTTTCACATGCGGTGTGTGTTGATGGACAAGTTCGAACCCGTGACCAAAACGACACGCCCATTTTCCCGCCTCGATTCTATGGCGCGCAGACGGTGATTCGACTTGTAGCGTGCTATGATTGGACTGCCAGTCACGTGGTGACTAAAGAGGAGGAGGCAGTCTTCCCCATACTGTCCATGCGATTGGATACTTTTGGTCACTTGACTGACTCCCCCCTCCCTCTTCATATTTTCTTGCTGCAATGGTTTTGAGTGTGTGCAGATAATGAACCTTTAGGCACATTGTCTCGTATTGCGATCTGTTAGCACTGCCAGGCTAACGCAATGTGAGTGGCCACACTACGTAACATAGTAATTAAGTTTGAAGAGACATACGTCGCTACAGTCCAACCTATATTTTTTCCAGATGAAGCAAAAAAAAAAAAACAGCTAAACGGGGGGAGGGAGGGGGGGATTCCTTCCTGACTCACACAGCATTGGAAAGTCCCTGGATCAACCAGATCTATATGCTTAATACCAGTAATTCTCAATATTTTTAGTTTAAAACTATCCAGCTTTTAAAAGCTATTAGAACTTGCCATTACCACACTGCTGGAAGACAGTTCCACAGTTTCACTTTCTCACTGTAAGAAACCTTTCCTACCTGAAGATGAAACTTCTCTTTTCTTCTTCAACCTTAAAGGATGCCATGTGTCCTCTGATATGAACTTTACAATGCACCAAGAGTTTATTGTATGGCCCATTATATATTTGTATAAGGTTATCATGTCCCCACGCAAACGCGCTTCTCCAATGTAAACAGCCCTAACTTGTCTAATCTGCCTGTATATTCAAGCCCATCCATTCCCCTTATTATTTTAGTTGCCCTTCTCTGAACTGCCTCATTTCCAAGATGTCCCTTTGTATATGGGATTCCAAAACTGCACCCATATTCCAAATGAGGCCTTACCAGTGCCTTGTAAGAGGGAGAATAATATTTTCTCTCTTAAATCTATTCCCCTTTTTTACAAGACAATATCTTGCTAGCTCTACGTTGCTACCTGGCAATTGTTTGCTATGGCTAAGTCTGTTTCTACCAGAACCCCCAAATCTTTTTCCATTACAGATGACTTAACACAGAGTTATTTAGGGTGAGTGGTCACAGGGATTAATCCCAAATACATCACCTTACATTTCCAACTTGAATCTCATCTGCCATTCTGCTGCCCATTTTGTAATCTATCTAGGTCTGCTTGCAGCACTTGCACATCATTGAAGTTTCCAAAGCTCTACATAGTTTATTGTCATCAGCAACATGAGACCTTGCTCTCATCTCCCCCTTCAAAGTCATTTATAAACACATTAAACAGAAGCGGCCCCAGTACAGAACCCTGAGGCACTCCGCTTAAGAACTTTAGCCCACATAGATGTAGCTCCATTAACCACCACTCTCGGCGATCCAATAACCAGTTCTCTAATCCATGAGCCAACATTTCTCTAGTTTATACATTAGTCGCCTATGTGGCACATTATCAAAACTTTTACAAAATCCAAATATACCACATCCACTGCTCTGCCTGATCTAACTTCTTACTTGCTTCTTCATAAAAAAAACCAATTAAATTTGTCTGGCATGATCTATTTCTCATAAATCCTCATGCGACTACTACTAATAGATGATCTCTGGAGACAAAGTAAAGGATATGATCCCGTACAAAGTTTCCATCACCTTCCCTACCACTGATGTTAGGCTTACAGGTCTATAGTTACCAGGCTGTGAACGACTACCTTTTTTGAATATTGGTATTACAATTGGCTTTTTCCCAATCCAGCGGCACATCCCCAACCAAAGCAAATCTGAAAAGATAGAAAGAAACTGGTCTAGATAGAACTGAACTAAGCTCCTTTAAAATACGAGGATGCAATCCATCTGGTCCTGAAGTGGATCTGTAGTCTGCCCGGTTTCTCCGGAACCCCTCAAATTTTTATCCTCTTCAGAGTAAGGGACATTACATCAGACATCCCACCCTCCCGGGAGTCGCGGGAGTCTACCAATTTTGGGGTGGTCTCCCGCACATCCACGAGACCACACACAAACTCCCGCGACCCAACTTACCTGACAGCTCTGCCTCCCGTACACCTCTTTCCCTTGCCACGCCTCTTCTGTGACATAAATTACGTCACATGTAGGCCCCGCTAAACCCAGCCCCCTTTGCAATGTCTTGACGTCAGCCTGCCATATCCTCACCCCTTTGTGATGTCATTGAAGCTCACGATAGTCCGCTCCGCCCCTTCCTGCTTCCCACCCTGCCCGGAAGCCAAATTCGTCAGGGTGGGATGTCTGCATTACATTACTTGTTCTACAAACTGTTGTTACAAAATTCTAACAAACCATTAAGTGTCTGTTGCTATCTTGTATTGAAAGGTCTGAAGAGTCACACGTCCGTCCCAAAGAAAAACCCACTGGAAACCCTTTAGGCGCACAGTTGCCATCTTGTATATAGGGTCTGAAGAGCACCGTCCGTCCAAAGAAAACCCACTGGAAACCTTTTGGGCGCACAGTTGCCATCTTGTACAGGTCTGAGGAGCACAGTCATCCCCAAAAAAACCCTGAAACCTTTAAGGGACAGTTGCCATCATGTATAAGGGTCTGACAGGAGCACACGTCCGCCCAAAGAAAAACCCTGAAAACCCTTTTAGCGCATTTGCCATCTTTGTATTCAGGGTCTGAAGGAGCACAGTCCGTCCTCAAAGAAAACCACTGGAACCACTTTTGGTGTGTAGTGACCATCTGTATTAAGGGTCTAAGGGCACACGTCCGTCCCAGAAAAACCCACTGAAACCCTTTGGTGCACAGTTGCTATCTTGTATTAAGGGTCTGAAGGAGCACACATCCGTACAAAATAAAGAGCCACTGGAAAACCCTTTTAGGTGCACAGTTGCTTCTGAATTAAGGGCTGAAGGAGCACACGTCCGTCCAAAAAAAACCCCACTGGAAACCCTTTGGTGCACAGTTGCTATTCTTGTATTAAGGGTTGAAGGAGCACATGTCCGTCCAAAGAGCCCACTGAGAACCCTTCAGGTGCCCATTGGAATCTATATTAAGATCTGGAGATCAATATAGGGTTCTAGCCCAAGATCCTAAAGGGAACATTGGCCAGAGTCAGTGCTTGGAGGGCACCGGGTGGAAAAAAACAGGAAGCCATGAACGCCTTGCAGCTGATCAAGTCTAAAGGAAAAAGGATCAGTGACTGAAGAGAAACTGGAGCCTATTACACTGGCACTGGCACGGGCTAAAGTTATAACATCAGGTACAGTACGTCTCCTCTTATCATACTATACACAACAAGTAGAATACCGTATTCATTTGTTAATTTGTAATAAAAGGGGGTTTAGAGATCAGATGTTAGCAAATGTTTGTGGGCCTGTAAAAGGTAACATCTCATTGGCTGCTGAAAATTAACACAAGGACACATTTTTGCACCTCTATTAAGTCCTCATTGGGGTCTTTTTTCTATGGTGATACAGTCATGTATTACCCCTGAGTGCACTGCCATTATTTTTGGGGTGAACACAGGTCCTGTATATTAGCTTGCCCCTCATCTTGGGAATACACATATCAAATAAGCCTGAAAGTGTTTAGAGAGCACATTTTCCTCAGGTCAGTAAAATTGGCAGTTGCCACAAATACATTTCATTGTTTATATTCCAATACTGTATACGCAATTAAAGTGATATGGTCTGGGTTCTTTAAGTCTGGGGTGTTATTGACCAAAGGAACTTTAATATAATCTATTTATTTTATCTTTTGTACCACACGTCCGTCCCAAAACAACACCCCTGAAAACACTTTAGGTGAAGTTGCCATCTTTTATAAGGGAAGAAGCACATGTCCATCCCCAAACAACACCACTGGGAACCCTTTCAGGTGGGCAGTTGCCATCTTGTATTAGTGTCTGAACGAGCACACGTCCGTCCCAAAGAAAAACCCACTGGAAACCCTTTAGGTGACAGTTGCATCTTTATTAATGGTCTGAAGGAGCACATTTCGTCCCAAAGAAAAACACCACTGGAAACCCTTTTAGGGCACAGTTGCATCTTCTATTAAGTCGAAGGAGCACATGTCGTCCCAAGAAAACCCACTGGAAACCCTTTAGGTGCACGTTGCCATCTTTATTAAGGGTCTGAGAAGGAGCAACATGTCTCCCAAAAAAACCCCTGGAACCCTTTGGTGCACAGTTGCCATCTTTATAAGGGTGAAGGAGCACATGTTCGTCCCAAGAAACCACTGGAAACCCTTTAGTGCAGCATTGCCATCTTCTATTAAGGTCTGAAGAGCACAGTCGTGCCCAAAGAAAACCCACTGGAAACCCTTTAGGTGCACAGTTGCCATCTTTATTAAGGTCGAAGGAAGCATGTTCCCAAAAAAAACCCACTGGGAACCCTTTAGGTGCACGTTGCCCATCTTTATAAGGTCTGAAAGAGCACAGTTCGTCCCAAGAAAACCCACTGGAAACCCTTTAGGTGCACAGTTGCCATCTTGTATTAAGGGTCTGAAGGAGCACACCTCATCCCAAAGAAAAACCCACTGGAAACCCTTTTAGGTGCAGTTGCCATCTTGTATTAAGGACTGAAGGAGCACAACGTCCGTCCCAAAGAAAATCCCACTGGAAACCCTTTTAGGTGGGCAGTTGCCATCTTGTATTAAGGGTCTGAAGGAGCACATGTCCGTCCCAAAGAAAGAGCCACTGGAAACCCTTTTAGATGTGCAGTTGCCATCTTGTATTAAGTAATAAGGAAAGTAGGGCTGTCCAGTCGTTTTATATTTTCAAGGGGAATCCTCTTTATTGCAGTACACCAACCACGATGTTTTGGCCGTTGGCCTTTTCAGTGTTCTTGGTAAGTGCACTTGATAAAGGCCAGCAGCCGAAACGTCGTGTGTTGGCGTACTGCAATAAAGGGATTACCCCTTGAAAAATATAAAGATGGACAGCCCTACTTTCTTTATTTCTTAGTATTGTCTATCTGGCAGTGAGGTGGCGGAAGGACTGGACGCCTGGGAGGTACCTCAAGTATTCTTTTTTTGATATAAGTGTCTGAGGAGCACACGTCCGTCCCAAAGAAAAACCCACTGGAAACCCTTTTAGGTGCACAGTTGCCATCTTGTATTAAGGGTCTGACGGAGCACACGTCCGTCCCAAAAAAACCCACTGGAAACCCTTTTTGCGCACAGTTGCAATTTGATTAAGGGTCTGAAGGAGCACACGTCCGTCCCAAAGAAAAACCCTGGAAACCCTTTTAGGTGCACATTTGCCATCTTTATTAAGGTTCTGAAGGAGCACATGTCCGTCCCAAAGAAAAACCACTGGAAACCCTTTTAGGTGCACAGTTGCCATCTTGTATTAAGGGTCTGAAGGAGCACACGTCCGTCCCAAAAAAAACCCACTGGAAACCCTTTAGGCGCACATTGCCATCTTGTATAAGGGTCTGAAGGAGCACACGTCCGTCCCAAAGAAAGACTCACTGGAAACCCTTTTACGCACAGTTGCCATCTTGTATAAGGGTCTGAAGGAGCACACGTCCGTCCCAAAGAAAAACCCACTGGAAACCCTTTAAGGGCGCACAGTTGCCATCTTGTATACAGGGTGTCTAAGGGAGAGGAGCAGAGCGTGCCGTCCCAAAGAAAGAGCCACTGGAAACCCTTTCAGGTGCCAGTTGGAATCTTATATTAAGGATCTGGAGGATCAATAGGTTCTAGCCAGCAAGATCCTAAGGGAACATGTGCCAGAGTCAGTGCAGAGGCCTACCGGGTGGAAAAAAACAAGAAGAATCATGAACTCCTGTGCAAGCTGATCAAGTCTAAAGAAAAGGATCAGTGAACTGAAAGAGAAACTGGGAGCTATTACACTGGCACTGGAACGGGCTAAAGTTATCACAGACAAGTTAAGTAATATCGTCTCATTGTATTTGTGTTTGTCATACTGAATACTTTAAACTAAATAAAACCTATTTCCATTCTGTATAATAAATATATTTCTTATCTCCCTGTTATAGGGACCTAAAGGAAACTAAAGGAATGGACGTTTCATCATAAGATAAGTTACCAGGTAATGTATATGGGATTTGGGGTTTGGATTCTTTTTTAAACCTAGACAGCTGATAACCAGGTCTGATTGTTACTGATAGTTTACATTTAGCTTCGTACACTGTGCGATTGCAGGGCCCGACCCTTGATGCATGGTGTGTACAAACAGGTTTAGATCATCAATGATGCCTGACTAATCACCCATACCTTGATGCCTGACTGAACACTACAGATAGTTGCTGAAATGACTTTTTGTACACATTGTGCGGCTCGGGTCAGGTCCGCGATCACACAGTGTACGCCCCTTTATTTCCAAGTTGATCCAGAGATTAGTCTGATTGCCACTTACACGGGATGTACAATAGGTAGTTTGGATACTTACTAACAGCTGCAGCTCTGTCCCAGGCCGGTCTGGCCCTGCCTTTTCCACTAGGCAACCAGCCCAGCCCTGCTGTGGGGAGGGGCAGGACTAGAGAATAGTGGCAGCAGCTAGAAGGTAAGTATCCAAACTACCTACTGTACTGCCGGGGTAAGGACTAGCATTTTAGGTCCAGACCCAAAGGGAACAGGGTAGATTTTGACCCGTTTCCCTTTCATTAGTTTCTCCTCTGAGAACATTCTGTGGAATCAGACTGGGTAATTTCCCTCCCTCTGGATCAACTCTGGGATAGGAGGAAATTTAGAGATGGATGTAAATAGATGGAACAATTGGACCAGGTGATAGCAGTCAAGGTTTAATGGAGACTTGTGTAACGTCCCGAGTAGATCCAGGATTAATTCCGATTGCCACAGGGAGTCAGGAAGGAATTTCCCCCCTTCTGGGGGTTTTCACCTTCCTCTGATCAACTCTCAGTTTGGGACATGGGGGTGGGTGTTAGGTTAGTGTAAAAATAAAACAAGAAATAAATCATAATAAAACAAACATCTGTGTCTGGGATTTTCTTTCCCTTTATATTTCCCTGTGTAATATGGGGATTAGACTATGGTTGGAAAGGGATATTTCATCATAAATATAAATATAGACTTCATAGTACAGGATCTGTGTATAAATAATTTATTTCATTAAATGTATCAACCGATCTTGTGAAATCATTGGCACAATATAATGTGACCATCTCTAAGTGCACACAGATAGAGAAATCTGGCACTTGATAAAGGGTGGCACCCAGATGCTAATAAAGGGTTGGCATACAGATACTGGTAAAATCATTGGCATAAACTCTGAGAAATGGTTGGCATCCAAACGCTAACAAATGGTTGGTACCCAGACTCTAAAAAATGTTGGCACACAGATACTGGTAAAATCATTGGTAGAAACTCTGATAAATGGTTGGTACCCAGACTCTACTAAATTGTTGGCACACAGATACTGGTAAAATCATTGGCATAAATTCTGATAAATTGTTGGCACCCAGACTCTAATAAATGGTTGGCACACAAATCTTGTAAAATCATTGGCACAAACTCTGATAAATGGTTGCACACGTGTCTCCATTGGCACAAACTCTGATAAAGGGTTGACACCCAAATGATAATAAAGGGTTGGCATACAGATACTGGTAAAATCATTGGCACAAACTCTGATAAATGGTTGGCACACAGTGTCTCCATTGGCACAAACTCTGAGAAATGGTTGGCACCCAGACGCTAACAAATGGTTGGTACCCAGACTCTAAAAAATGGTTGGCACACAGATACTAGTAAAATCATTGGCAGAAACTCTGATAAAGGGTTGGCACCCAGACTCTAATAAATAGTTGGCACACAAACTGGTAAGATCATTGGCACAAACGCTGATAAATGGTTGGCACCCAGACTCTAATAAATGGTTGGCACACAGATAGTGGCCCCACTGGCACAAACTCTGAGAAAGGGTTGGCACCCAGACTATAATAATGTTGGCACCACAGATAATGGTAAGATCATTGGCACAAACTCTGAGAAAGGGTTGGCACCCAGACTATAATAAATGGTTGGCAACACAGATACTGGTAAGATAAGTTCATTAAAACCTGGGTACCTACCATTTATCAGAGTTTGTGCCAATGATCTTACCAGTATTTGTGTGCCAAGCATTTATTATAGTCTGGGTGCCAACCATTTATTATAGTCTGGGTGCCAACCCTTTCTCAGAGTTTGTGCCAGTGGGGCCACTATCTGTGTGCCAACCATTTATTAGAGTCTGGGTGCCAACCATTTATCAGCGTTTGTGCCAATGATCTTACCAGTTTGTGTGCCAACTATTTATTAGAGTCTGGGTGCCAACCCTTTATCAGAGTTTCTGCCAATGATTTTACTAGTATCTGTGTGCCAACCATTTTTTAGAGTCTGGGTACCAACCATTTGCAAGTTAACGGCAAATGATTTTCCCATCCACTTTAATGGGAATAACTCTCAAACGCCATCATGCGAAGTTCCAGGGTCATGTGATCAAAGCCCAAGTGCAACCTGGATCTGAGGCTACTCTAACTCACAGCGCGTCTCTCTGACATAAACACACAAATACAAAGACAAAACTAAAAAATAAAAGTCCTAAAATTACAAAAGAATAGTAATAATAATAAACACACATGGATTTACTCGATTAACATATTAATTACGTTAATACAATAGAAAAGCATTGGCATCTCGGTAATGGCTCACCGGGCAGGGGTCAACATAAGCTTGGTTTATGTCGACTTCAGTTCCCCTTTAAACGCTCTGGCTACTTCTAATATGTAAACTGTTAGTTTCCTTGACAAGCACCATTTAGAACAGTCATTAAGTTCACTTTAATATACTTGGCCGCTATCAAACACATGGCATGTTAGTGCTTGCTTGAATTACACCACTGCTTCATTTTTTATTGTTTACATGAACGCTTAATAATAGATATTTACTCAGACTAATATGAACCATATGTACGCAATATTTGGTTCCATAATAAAGGCTGTTTCACAACTACGTGAAGTAGCTCCTCTGTGATACCGGGGATCCTGTTTATAAAGCTGATTAGACTCTGGCCAAAGTGAAGTTGTAACATGAATCTGTTAATTGAATGTACAGGGTCGTGTACACCCATAGGGGGGGGCAGTAAGAGTGCCAGAGCTGAGTTTTGTGAATGGGTTCACATGATAGTGGGTAAAGGAAGAATCAATAAAACAAGATCCAGTGTCTTAACCATAAACATTAGATACAGTTGGCAAATCCATTGTTATCAAGGCAAACAGAGTAAAGGGTCCCATAATGCAACAATCCTGATTGTGTGATATTGTCCAATTGGTTGGGCCAATCGCTAATGACCATTTTTTCCATCCTATCAAACCTGCTGGAAATTTTTATAGGACCAATACTAATGTAAATGATAGGATAAGTACAATCGTTATTGCTGCATCTAGGGCCCTCATTATTATCTGGTTTGAAATAATGGTTTATGCATGGAATGCCCAACCTACAGCAACTCTCAATACCCTCCAACAAATATGGACTACCCACAGCTGAATTGTAAGGGGGATAGTTTGTATTCCTGGTTGTGAATGCTGGGAATTGTCGTTTTCGAACACAGGTTGGTCACCCCTGATAGAACCTGTGTGATTTACCTTGACAAACAGAGATATTCTTGTCTGTTCAGTCCCATCGTCACCGACTTCTTGATATTGGTGTTATTGTTCAGGTGACCGGTGGGGTCCAGCAGGCGAGTCCGAAATCCTAGAGGGGCGACATATTCACGGGGGGAGGTAGGAGAAGTTGGGATTGAAGACAGGTTGGAATAGGTGGGTGAGAATGGAGATCCAGGGGTGTTGGGTGAAGTAGGGGACACAGAAGAAGAAGTTGGGGATGAGGGTAAGTTACCCTTTAGCTCCCCAAGATAAAGAGTGGCCGTGCGTTCAGTCCATTTTGCCCTACATTCTCATATGATGCTCCACTCCGGGTGTTTCTGGGCCCAAGTCCATGCTGTCTGGACTGCTCGGGTTGGAGTCAGATGGATGGTGTTACCCACTCCTTGGGCATTGCTGTTTTCATACACTGGCTCCTCCATGCCTGGCGAGAGTATACGGACAGTCACAGATGCTAGGTATCTGCTATAGCAGGTGCACAATGTAAACAGCAGAATAGAAGCTTGTTTACTACAGATCTGTTCTTGTGGTATGTGGAGCAGTTAATAGTAATAATCTACCATCTGCAGTGTGTACAGCTGGAGAGCTCCGTGTAGGAAAAGACACAAGTGGTAGTGCTGAACACACAATATGCCCAGGGAGGGGTGTCTCCACCCAGCCTTGTACAAAGAGGGTGTGGAATCACTGTCCAGATACACCTTGGACTTAGAGCTCAGCTGTTATTTCTACCATCCATAACATGTACATATACATTACTGATCTGGAAACCTAAGAAGCCCCACCAAAAAAAAAAAAAACTAGGGGCTAGAAGACTGACAATCTTATGAACTGATTTGATGATGTCACAGCCTCATCATTAGGATTAGTAGATGCCGAAGTTTCGTTCTGTTTCCTGATTTCCTGATCTGACAACTGAACTTATATGAACAATATATGTGCTAAGCTGGTTAACACACAGCAGGGAAGGTGCTGGTTGTGCCTCTGTACTTACCGTTAAGTGGGTGGTCGGTTTGAATGGATATGGGTTTCACTGATGTTTAACCCCTGAAATCCTGTATTTCATTGACATACTGTCCACTGTAACAACCCTGCCTTCTTAATGACTTTATAAAGGAACTATATTTATTCTATGTGAGGATTTCAATAGATACACACTAATGTTACAACTATAACACAGCTGTAACATGGAACTGCTTAAAGAGGAATGGTGGTCTCCATGCACATAATCCAGGATCATGCGTCTAAGCTGCAGTCTATCAATGTTACAGCAGAGTAAAGGGTGTGTGTTTCTTACTGGCACTGTGAGTTGTGACATCACCAGCACTTGGGGGTCTGCTTCCAAGTTTAAGGATGGAGTATGCCCACTGCTGGGACAGAACATCAGCAGCATTGTAAACCCTAACCCAAATTTCTACATCATTTTAAAAGCTAGCGATAAGCCTAAGTATGTAATTTAATGTGCTATTATCTAATGTCTTTTTTCACTGGTTGATTTTGCCAACAAATTGGATGTTTTAATTGAGATTGATTCTGCCAGTCTTCTTCTAAATATAGATATCGCTGAGTGCTCACTAGAGCACTAATTCATTTGTGTTGGCGACTTTGACTGTTTACCCTAAACACAACCTAGATCTCTAAAGAAGAGAGATTATGCGCTACTAAGCATATTAAACGGAATGTTCACCCTTTAAACATAATACTGGCCAATTGTCCGTTACCTGCCCCGACACCAACACATATATTTGCACTTTATTATGCTTTACTATCCAGATAGTAAGGATAATTCTGGCTCCTCCCTCCTTGCGCAATCAAGGTTGTGACGGCTGACATCACAACATGATTGACTGCTTGTTTCCCCTGTTGCCTCCTCGCACATGCGCCAAGCATATTAAAGCTCTTAGAGCAGAGGGAGAAAGCAGATACTATCGCCAGAAAGGAACACAGCTAATCATTAATATCTGATTACAAAACATGTAATAAACTGGTAAAAATAGCAGCTGTGTGGTTGCAGGCGATAACCGACAAGTCACCAGTTTTTGTTTTAAGGGTGGACATGCCCTTTAACTGTATGATGCCCTTTAACTCCATCATACATATTTGACATAAGCAAGTTTCATTGCATGATGTGCAGTTAAGTTAAAATGTTTGAATCATTTTACTCATGTTAAAATCAATAGGAAAACCCCAGAGAATCAATATATATCACTGGTGAGGTAAACGATTCTAACCTTGAAATTCCTGTTTATCCATAAAGGTATCTAAATGACCGCTAATGCAATAAATTACCCAGAGTGCTTCTATTCACTTATCTTGTCCTTTGTACATTCCTTGAAGATTTCGTCGGGATTCATCATACTGACCTTTGAATGGTGCTGCCATTGAGGGAATACAATCAACTCTGCCCCCTATCTAGCAGTGTATGTATACCAGCAACAGTAATGAATGAGCCGGTGCCATTAGCGCCTAGGCACAGGGAGCATGGAGAGGCAGCTAGGTAGTTAGTTTCAGGTCAGGGGGTTGAAATTAGGGGGCAACTTAGGGATTGGTGGGAGTCAGTGCAGTTAGGCTGGGTGGGAGTTTGTGTGTATAAAAAGGGGAGCGTTAGGTGTAAGGGCATTCAATCCTTCAAAGAAAAGTACACATGCATTAGCCAAACTAAGAAGGGCAAGTAACACTTGGCTATTGGCTACCTGGTGCAAACTCACCAGCGATGCAGGTCTCGATGCATCGCAAAGTACTGGTGTCTCTGCACTTTTAATGGCAACTATTACAAACTTGGGCAGCTGCGCAGTTAACTTTCGCGTTAGCCACACAATGAAGGAGTTTTAAGCCGCGCTAACCAATATAACACCGGTAATGCCACCAGGTGTTAGTGACCTGAATGCAGGGTGTTGATTGCATTGTAACTAAGAGGGTTTATTAACACTGCCCAGGGTCAGGCATCAAAACAGCAATGTTCAGGCAGACAAATGGTGTTGAATTATTTTTCAGAAGGGGCCTTTATAAAAACTGAAATAAGGAAAGAAAAGATCACCAATACCACCAGAGAATGTGAGAAGAAAGACAGAGAAGGAACATGGTCATCCCATTTGTGGTAGGGGAGAATGAAGAATTTTAGAAGACCCCGTATTTCCAGCCTGCCTTAACCAAAAAACACACAGAGGCAGCAACTGGTGCATCAAAAGACCCCATACCGAAACATAAGACAAGCAAGCAACATCATATACGCAGTGCAGTGCAGTGGAGAGAGCTATGGTTTGTATGTAGAGAAAACAAAATAGCAGCTGCACCAACGTATGGCCCAACACAGAAGAGCAAATTCCTCAGGTCAGGACTCAGCCGTGTACCTGCATCTTAAGTATGACAGAACATGCACTAGCAAAATAGTTGCCAAACGAACATTGGTAAATGGCAGTGGTAAATAGTTGGCATTGTCTGTGCATCAAGTCCAACCATTTACAACTGCCAAATTGTCAACGATTTACCAATGTCTGTATGCCAAGTTGGCAAACAGACATTGGTAAAATCAAAAAGGTTGGCAAATGGCAGTTGTAAATGGTTGTTATTGTCTGTGCATCAATTGCATTTACATAGTAACATAGGTACATAGTAATTAAGGTTGATAAAAGACATACGTCATCAAGTCCAACCTATTCACCCCCTTTTTTTTGTTTATCCCTACCTAACAGTTGATCCAGAGGAAGGCAAAAACCCCAGCTAAAAAGGGGGAAAAAATTCCTTCCTGACTCCAAACGGCATTCGGAAGTACCCTGGATCAACCAGATCTATATGCATTAATACCAGTAATTCTCAATATTTTTAGTTTTAGAAACTTATCCAGGCCTTTTTTAAAGCTATTTAATGAACTTGCCATTACCACATCTGCTGGAAGACAGTTCCACAGTTTCACAGTTCTCACTGTAAAGAAATCTTTCCTAACCTGAAAATGAAACTTCTTTTCTTCCAACCTTAAACGATGTCCACGTGTCCTCGATATGACCTATTAGTGAACAATGCACCAGAGAGTTCATTGTATGGCCCATTAATATATTTGTATAAGGTTATCATGTCCCCACGCAAACGTCGCTTCTCCAATGTAAACAGCCCTAACTTGTCTAATCTGCTGCATATTCAAGCCCTCCATTCCCCTTATTAATTAGTTGCCCTTCTCTGAACTGCCTCAATTGCCAAGATGTCTTTTGTATATGGGATTCCAAAACTGCACCGCATATTCCAAATGAGGCCTTACCCAGCGCTTGTAAAGAGGGAGAATAATATTTTTCTCTCTTGAATTATTCCCCTTTTTATACAAGACAATATCTTGTAGCTCTAGCCGTTGCTACCTGGCATTGTTTGCTATAGCTAAGTCTGTTATCTACCAGAACCCCCAAATCTTTTCCATACAGATACACTTAACACAGAGTTATTATGGTGAGTGGCACAGGGATTATTACATCCCAAATGCATCACCTTACATTTATCAACATTGAATCTCATCTGCCATTCTACTGCCATTTTGATAATCTATCTAGGTCTGCTTGCAGCACTTGCACATCATTGGAAGTTTCCAAAGCTCTGCATAGTTTAGTGTCATCAGCAAACACCGAGACCTTGCTCTCAATGCCCCCTTCTAAGTCATTAATAAACAGATAAACAGAAGCGGCCCCAGTACAGAACCCTGAGGCACTCCGCTTAGAACTTTAGCCCACATAGATGTAGCTCCATTAACCACCACTCTCTGTTTGCGGTCCGATAACCAGTTCTCTATCCATGAGCAAATGTTTTCTTCAAGGCCAACAGTCCTCAGTTTATCATTAGTCGCCTATGTGGCACACAGTATCAAAAGCTTTTGCAAAATCCAAATATACCACATCCACTGCTGTGCCTGAATCTAACTTCTTACTCACTTCTTCATAAAAAACAATAAATTCGTCTGGCATGATCTATTTCTCATAAATCCATGCTGACTACTACAATAAGATGATCTCTGGAGACAAAGTCAAGGATATGATCCTAACAAAGTTTCCATCACTTTCCCTACCACTGATGTAGGCTTACAGGTCTATAGTTTCAGGCTGTGAACGACTACCTTTTTTGAATATTGGTATTATTGGCTTTTTTCCAATCCAGCGGCACATCCAGACAAAAGCGAATCTAAAAAATGAGAAACAATGGTCTAGATAGAACTGAACTAAGCTCTTTTAAAATCCGAGAATGCAATCCATCTGGTCCTGGGGCTTTATTGATATTAACTTTGTCTAACTGTTTCCATACCATATCCTCTGTTAGCCAATGTGAATACTCTCCATTCCTTCCCTGCATATTATTACAATCCCTACTGTAAGGACAAGGATTCTCAACAGTAAAAACCGATGCAAAAAAACTCTTTAGCAGATTAGCCTTTTCGGCATCCTCTACAACCACCTCAGCCCCATTATTTAATGGTCCCACATTCTCAGACCTCATCTTTTTACCATTATATACTTAAAAAACATTTTGGGGTTGGACTTGCTTTGTTCGGCAATCGTATTTCATTTTCTATTTTAGCTAGTTTAATTGCTTTCTTGCACTCTTTATTACAGCTTTTGTACTCCCTGTAAGCTGTTCTGTGCCTTCGTTTTTCAAAATTTTAAAAGCCTTTTTCTTTTTTCCATTTCCCTTTTTACCTGAGCATTAAGCCATGCAGGAGTGGACCTCATTGTTTTACACTTGTTACCTAAAGGTACAGATTTAGAAATGTAATAGTTTAATATCCCTTTAAAAGTGGTCCACATTGCTCAGTCTTTACAGAAACTGTTCCCCCCAGTCTATAAGCAGGAGCGATTCCTTTAACAGCATAAAATTAGCTTTCCTAAAGTTAAAAGTTTTTGTTAAGCCAGTGCACTTTAGTTTTTTGAACCTATATTAAATGACACTATATCATGGTCACTATTCCCTAAGCTTCCCATTACCCTCATCTCCAAAATGAGCTCAGGGTTATTAGATATCACCAGATCCAAAAACGCATTCTGTCTATAGGAACTTTTACCATCTGTGAAAGAAAATGCTCATATAGGAAATTTAAGAACTTTATACCTTTTGAGGTGCTGGCATTCCCTTACTCCAATCTATGTCAGGGTAGTTAAAATCCCCCATAACCAGAACATGCCCCATACAGCAGCCTTTGCCAACTGCATATGGAGATGCATTTCCACCACTTCCCCGGCATTTGGCGGCTTATAACATACTCCAACAATTAATTTACCTACCTTCTTGCTTCCGTACACAGTTCCACCCATAATGTTTCTCGCCATATTGTTTACTCCCCTATCTATTCCATCTTTTAAATTTGGCTTCAATTCCTGTTTAACATACATACATACTCCTCCTTTCTTTCTATTAACTCTGTCATGTCTAAATAAGGAGTATCCTTCAATATTTACTGTCCAGTCGTGTGAATCATTAAGCATGATTCTGCTATACCAATTACATCATACCTTTCCTTTAAAGCTATATTTCAAGTTCGCCGGTTTTTCCAGCCAGATTCTTGCATTTGTAAACATACATTTTAGATTATCAATTGATTTACTTCCATACATGGTCGTACATTCCCTTATCTCTATGCTCCCCCCTCCCCCTTATCTCCCTCCGTTGTGTAATAGCCCCCTGATCCCAACTTCTCTATCTACCCCTGTGTATTTCAACGTTCCCTCCTCCCCCATACCTAGTTTAAAACCCACTACCAATTTGCCAACTATCCACAATGTAGTATAATGGCCACAACCTAATATCAAGCGCACAATGTAAATATAACGCACACAATGTAATAAAATGCACAATGAAATGTGGCATCCAGAATAACAGCCACAATGAATATAATGCCCACAGTGTAATATAATGGCCACAATGTAATATAATGGCCACAGTGTAATATAATGCCAACAATGAAATGTGGCATCCAGAATAACAGCCACAATGTAATATAATGCCCACAGTGTAATATAATGGCCACAATGTAATATAATGGCCACAGTGTAATATAATGCCCAAATGTAATATATGGCCACAATGTAATATAATGGCCACAGTGTAATATAATGCCCACAATGTAATATAATGGCCACGTGTAAATAATGCCACAAGTAATATAATGCCCACAGTGTAATATAATGACCACAGTGTAATATAATGCCACAATGTAATATAATGGCCACAGTGTAATATAATGCCCACAATGTAATATAATGCCCACAGTGTAAATATGGCCACCAGTGTAATTAAGCCCACAATGTAATATAATGCCCACATGTAATATAATGCCCACAGTGTATAAATGGCCACAATGTATATAATGGCCACAGTGTAATATAATACCCAAAATGTAATATAATGGCCACATGTAATATAATGGCACAGTGTAATATAATGCCCACAATGTAATAATGGCCCTGATATAATGCCCAATGTATATACCACAGTGTAATATAATGACCACAGTGTAATATAATGCCCACAGGTTAATTGTAATATATGCCCACAGTGTAATATAATGCCCACAGTGTAATATAATTGCCACAGTGAATATAATGCCACCAATGTAATATAATGTCCACAGTGTAATATGACCACAGTGTAATATAATGCCCACAATGTAAATAATGCCCACAGTGTAATATAATGGCCGCAATGTAAATAATGCCCACAATGTAAATAATGCCCACAGGAAATAATGGCCGCAATGTATATAATGCCCAATGATATATGACCACAATGTATATAATGCCCAAGCTGAAACACTGTTTCGTGGCACCCCTTCATAAGGCAGTCATCATGGGATGATTAAAAAGACTGGAACAGATAAAATGAATGAACTACCATTAATATATTTAGTTAAAGCAGTTTACTTTAGTGCCGTTTAGCAAGGGCAGTCTTTAAAGGGTGTCTCTATCCATGTGCAGCAGTGCCCCCTTGTGTTAGTTAGGGTGTGGTGCTAATCCTGCGTTTCTGGTCTTAATGAAACAACCAACCTCAACCTTATTCTGCCCTTAGACAACTCCTGCTTTCCGGAAAACCACCCGGCCTAAATACTTGCACCCAACCTTACAGACAAACATAGAGTGAAACTAAATGCAGACACCTGTACCGGCCCAAGTCATAGTAGCTGAGCGATCGTGCGGGTGAAGATTCGGACTTTTGCTGCTTGGTTCGTTTGAGTGTGTAATCGGCACTCGGTATCCTGATATTGGAGAAAGTGTCGGCATGCTCAAACTTTAGGAACTGTAAGTAGAAGTTGGAAAGCCTCAGCCATTTATGCAGAGTCAGTAAGTCCGTGTTGGTGAGTCCAACAGTGTTGCTGTTTGCTCATATGTTAATGTAAGGATTCATTTGTTCTACACACTCAAGAACAGTGAACTAACTTACTTCACGCAGTGTGGTTGTCTTCACTATTGACAATAGTTGTATCCAGGCAGTGGGACATTGATCTGTCTAGGGTCCCTTTTAGTATGTCTCGATCTAGGATCTCCGGATCGGATATTTTATTGGGAGTTTTTTTGTGCTGTTTGCAATATGTATATGGCTTGTATGTTTCATTTTTGACCAACATATATCTAGACTGTGAGAGACGTCGCTTGTTGGGACATTGTTTCAATTATTATCCACAAGGATAGAGTGCTGCATGGGGTCTACAGGGTTTATTTCCCATTTTGTGCAGCTTAGTATCTGTGTGATAACCGTTCATTAAACCTGGGTACCTACCATTTATCAGAGTTTGTGCCAATGATCTTACCGTATTTGTGTGCCAAGCATTTTATTAGTCTGGGTGCCAACCATTTATTATAGTCTGGGTGCCAACCCTTTCTCAGAGTTTGTGCAGTGGGGCCACTATCTGTGTGACACCATTTATGAGTCTGGTGCCACCCATTTATCAGCGTTTGTGCCAATGACTTACAGTTTGTGTGCCAAACTTTATATAGAGTCTGGGTGCCAACCCTTTATCAAGTTTCTGGCCAATGATTTTTCCTAGTTCTTTGTGCCAACACATTTTTTTGAGCTGGGTACCAACCATTTTTAGCGTCTGGGTGCCAACCATTTCTCAGAGTTTTTGGCCAATGGAGACACTGTGTGCCAACCATTTATCAGAGTTTGTGCCAATGATTTTACCAGTATCTGTATGCCAACCCTTTATTATCATTTGGGTGTCAACCCTTTATCAGAGTTTGTGCCAATGGAGACACGTGTGCAACCATTTATCAGAGTTTGTGCCAATGATTTTACAAGATTTGTGTGCCAACCATTTATTAGAGTCTGGGTGCCAACAATTTATCAGAATTTATGCCAATGATTTTACCAGTATCTGTGTGCCAACAATTTAGTAGAGTCTGGGTACCAACCATTTATCAGAGTTTCTACCAATGATTTTACCAGTATCTGTGTGCCAACATTTTTTAGAGTCTGGGTACCAACCATTTGTTAGCGTTTGGATGCCAACCATTTCTCAGAGTTTATGCCAATGATTTTACCAGTATCTGTATGCCAACCCTTTATTAGCATCTGGGTGCCAACCCTTTATCATGCAGTTCTCTATTGTGTGCACTAAGATGGTCACATTATATTGTGCCAATGATTTCACAAGATCGTTGATACATTTAAATGAAATAAATTATTTATACACAGATCCTGTACTATGAAGTCTATATTTATATTTATGATGAAATATCCCTTTCCAACCATAGTCTAATCCCCATATTACACAGGGAAATATAAAGGGAAAGAAAATCCCAGACACAGATGTTTGTTTTATTATGATTTATTTCTTGTTTTATTTTTACACTAACCTAACACCCACCCCCATGTCCCAAACTGAGAGTTGATCAGAGGAAGGTGAAAACCCCCAGAAGGGGGGAAATTCCTTCCTGACTCCCTGTGGCAATCGGAATTAATCCTGGATCTACTCGGGACGTTAACAAGTCTCCATTAAACCTTGACTGCTATCAACCTGGTCCAATATGTTCCATCTATTTACATCCATCTCTAAATTTCCTCCTATCCCAGAGTTGATCCAGAGGGAGGGAAATTACCCAGTCTGATTCCACAGAAGTTCTCAGAGGAGAAACTAATGAAAGGGAAACGGGTCAAAATCTACCCTGTTCCCTTTGGGTCTGGACCTAAAATGCTAGCTCCTTACCCCTGGCAGTACAGTAGGTAGTTTGGATACTTACCTTCTAGCTGCTGCCTCTATTCTCTAGTCCTGCCCCCTCCCCACAGCAGGGCTGGGCTGGTTGCCTAGTGGAAAAGGCAGGGCCAGACCGGCCTGGGACAGAGCTGCAGCTGTTAGGTAATATCCAAACTACCTATTGTACATCCCCGTGTAAGTGGCAATCAGACTAATCTCTGGATCAACTTGGAAATAAAGGGGCGTACACTGTGTGATCGCGGACCTGACCCGAGCCGCACAATGTGTACAAAAAGTCATTTCAGCAACTATCTGTAGTGTTCAGTCAGGCATCAAGGTATGGGTGATTAGTCAGGCATCATTGATGATCTAAACCTGTTTGTACACACCATGCATCAAGGGTCGGGCCCTGCAATCGCACAGTGTACGAAGCTAAATGTAAACTATCAGTAACAATCAGACCTGGTTATCAGCTGTCTAGGTTTAAAAAAGAATCCAAACCCCAAATCCCATATACATTACCTGGTAACTTATCTTATGATGAAACGTCCATTCCTTTAGTTTCCTTTAGGTCCCTATAACAGGGAGATAAGAAATATATTTATTATACAGAATGGAAATAGGTTTTATTTAGTTTAAAGTATTCAGTATGACAAACACAAATACAATGAGACGATATTACTTAACTTGTCTGTGATAACTTTAGCCCGTTCCAGTGCCAGTGTAATAGCTCCCAGTTTCTCTTTCAGTTCACTGATCCTTTTCTTTAGACTTGATCAGCTTGCACAGGAGTTCATGATTCTTCTTGTTTTTTTCCACCCGGTAGGCCTCTGCACTGACTCTGGCACATGTTCCCTTAGGATCTTGCTGGCTAGAACCTATTGATCCTCCAGATCCTTAATATAAGATTCCAACTGGCACCTGAAAGGGTTTCCAGTGGCTCTTTCTTTGGGACGGCACGCTCTGCTCCTCTCCCTTAGACACCCTGTATACAAGATGGCAACTGTGCGCCCTTAAAGGGTTTCCAGTGGGTTTTTCTTTGGGACGGACGTGTGCTCCTTCAGACCCTTATACAAGATGGCAACTGTGCGTAAAAGGGTTTCCAGTGAGTCTTTCTTTGGGACGGACGTGTGCTCCTTCAGACCCTTATACAAGATGGCAATGTGCGCCTAAAGGGTTTCCAGTGGGTTTTTTTTGGGACGGACGTGTGCTCCTTCAGACCCTTAATACAAGATGGCAACTGTGCACCTAAAAGGGTTTCCAGTGGTTTTTCTTTGGGACGGACATGTGCTCCTTCAGAACCTTAATAAAGATGGCAAATGTGCACCTAAAAGGGTTTCCAGGGTTTTTCTTTGGGACGGACGTGTGCTCCTTCAGACCCTTAATCAAATTGCAACTGTGCGCAAAAAGGGTTTCCAGTGGGTTTTTTTGGGACGGACGTGTGCTCCGTCAGACCCTTAATACAAGATGGCAACTGTGCACCTAAAAGGGTTTCCAGTGGGTTTTTCTTTGGGACGGACGTGTGCTCCTCAGACACTTATATCAAAAAAAGAATACTTGAGGTACCTCCCAGGCGTCCAGTCCTTCCGCCACCTCACTGCCAGATAGACAATACTAAGAAATAAAGAAAGTAGGGCTGTCCATCTTTATATTTTTCAAGGGGTAATCCCTTTATTGCAGTACGCCAACACACGACGTTTCGGCTGCTGGCCTTTATCAAGTGCACTTACCAAGAACACTGAAAAGGCCAACGGCCAAAACATCGTGGTTGGTGTACTGCAATAAAGAGGATTCCCCTTGAAAATATAAAACGACTGGACAGCCCTACTTTCCTTATTACTTAATACAAGATGGCAACTGCACATCTAAAAGGGTTTCCAGTGGCTCTTTCTTTGGGACGGACATGTGCTCCTTCAGACCCTTAATACAAGATGGCAACTGCCCACCTAAAAGGGTTTCCAGTGGGATTTTCTTTGGGACGGACGTTGTGCTCCTTCAGTCCTTAATACAAGATGGCAACTGCACCTAAAAGGGTTTCCAGTGGGTTTTTCTTTGGGATGAGGTGTGCTCCTTCAGACCCTTAATACAAGATGGCAACTGTGCACCTAAAGGGTTTCCAGTGGGTTTTCTTGGGACGAACTGTGCCTTCAGACCTTATAGAAGATGGGCAACGTGCACCTAAAGGGTTCCAGTGGGTTTTTTTTGGGAACATGCTTCCTTCGACCTTAATAAAGATGGCAACTGTGCACCCTAAAAGGGTTTCCAGTGGGTTTTCTTTGGGCACGACTTGCTTTCAGACCTTAATAGAAGATGCAATGCTGCACCTAAAGGGTTTCCAGTGGTTTCTTGGGACGAACATGTCTCCTTCACCCTTATAAAGTGGCAACGTGCACCAAAGGGTTCCAGGGTTTTTTTGGGACATGTTGCTCCTTCTCAGACCCTTAATAAAGATGGCAACTGCACCTAAAGGGTTTCCAGTGGGTTTTCTTTGGGACGACATGTGCTCCTTCAGAACTTAATAGAAGATGCAACTGTGCCCTAAAAGGGTTTCCAGTGGTGTTTTTCTTTGGGACGAAATGTGCTCCTTCAGACCATTAATAAAGATGGCAACTGTCACCTAAAGGGTTTCCAGTGGGTTTTTCTTTGGGACGGACGTGTGCTCGTTCAGACACTAATACAAGTGGCAACTGCCCACCTGAAAGGGTTCCCAGTGGTGTTGTTTGGGGATGGACAGTGCTTCTTCCCTTATAAAAGATGGCAACTTCACACTAAAGTGTTTTCAGGGGTGTTGTTTTGGGACGGACGTGTGGTACAAAAGATAAAATAAATAGATTATATTAAAGTTCCTTTGGTCAATAACACCCCAGACCTTAAAGAACCCAGACCATATCACTTTAATTGCGTATACAGTATTGGAATATAAAACAATGAAATGTATTTGTGGCAACTGCCAATTTTACTGACCTGAGGAAAATGTGCTTCTAAACACTTTCAGGCTTATTTGATATGTGTATTCCCAAGATGAGGGGCAGCTAATATACAGGACCTGTGTATCACCCTCAAAAATAATGGCAGTGCACTCAGGGGTAATACATGACTGTTATCACCATAGAAAAAAGACCCCAATGAGGACTTAATAGAGGTGCAAAAATGTGTCCTTGTGTTAATTTTCAGCAGCAATGAGATGTTACCTTTTACAGGCCCACAAACATTTGTAACATCTGATCTCTAAACCCCTTTTATTACAAATAAAAATGGAATACGGTATTCTACTTGTTGTGTATAGTATGATAAGAGGAGACGTACTGTACCTGATGTTATAACTTTAGCCCGTCCAGTGCCAGTGTAATAGGCTCCAGTTTCTCTTCAGTCACTGATCCTTTTTCCTTTAGACTTGATCAGCTGCAAAGGCGTTCATGGCTTCCTGTTTTTTTCCACCCGGTGCCCTCAAGCACTGACTCTGGCCAATGTTCCCTTTAGGATCTTGGGCTAGAACCCTATATTGATCTCCAGATCTTAATATAGATTCCAATGGGCACCTGAAGGGTTCTCAGTGGCTCTTTGGACGGACATGTGCTCCTTCAACCCTTAATACAAGAATAGCAACTGTGCACCTAAAGGGTTTCCAGTGGGTTTTTTTTGGACGGACGTGTGCTCCTTCAGCCCTTAATTCAGAAGCAACTGTGCACCTAAAAGGGTTTTCCAGTGGCTCTTTATTTTGTACGGATGTGTGCTCCTTCAGACCCTTAATACAAGATAGCAACTGTGCACCAAAGGGTTTCAGTGGGTTTTTCTGGGACGGACGTGTGCCCTTCAGACCCTTAATACAGATGGTCACTACACACCAAAAGTGGTTCCAGTGGTTTTCTTTGAGGACGGACTGTGCTCCTTCAGACCCTGAATACAAAGATGCAATGCGCTAAAAGGGTTTTCAGGGGTTTTTCTTTGGGACGGACGTGTGCTCCTGTCAGACCCTATATACATGATGGCAACTTCCCTTAAAAGGGTTTCCAGGGGTTTTTTTGGGGAGACTGTGCTCCTCAGACCTGTACAAGATGGCAACTGTGCGCCCATAAAGGTTTCCAGTGGGTTTTCTTTGGTACGGACGGTTGCTCTTCAGACCCTATATACAAGATGGCAAACTGTGCGCCTTAAAGGGTTTCCGTGGTTTTTCTTTGGGACGGACGTGTGCTCTTCAGACCTTTAATACAAGATAGCAACAGACACTTAATGGTTTGTTAGAATTTTGTAACAACAGTTTGTAGAACAAGTAATGTAATGCAGACATCCCACCTGACGAATTTGGACTTCCGGGCAGGGTGGGAGAGGAAGGGGCGGAGCGGACTATCGTGAGTTCAATGACATCACAAAGGGTGTGAGGATATGGCAGGCTGACGTCAAGACATTGCAAAGGGGGTGGGTTTAGCGGGGCCTACATGTGACGTAATTTATGTCACAGAAGAGGCGTGGCAAGGGAAAGAAGGTGTACGGAGGCAGAGCTGTCAGGTAAGTTGGGTCGCGGGAGTTTGTGTGTGGTCTCGTGGATGTGCGGGAGACCACCCCAAAATTGGTAGACTCCCGCGACTCCCGGGAGGGTGGGATGTCTGATGTAATGTCCCTTACTCTGAAGAGGATAAAAATTTGAGGGGTTCCGGAGAAACCGGGCAGACTACAGATCCACTTCAGGACCAGATGGATTGCATCCTCGTATTTTAAAGGAGCTTAGTTCAGTTCTATCTAGACCAGTTTCTTTCTTCTTTTCAGATTTGCTTTGGTTGGGGATGTGCCGCTGGATTGGGAAAAAGCCAATGTGTAATACCAATATTCAAAAAAGGTAGTCGTTCACAGCCTGGTAACTATAGACCTGTAAGCCTAACATCAGTGGTAGGGAAGGTGATGGAAACTTTGGTACGGGATCATATCCTTTACTTTGTCTCCAGAGATCATCTATTAGTAGTAGTCGCATGGATTTATGAGAAATAGATCATGCCAGAAAATTTAATTGGTTTTTTTTATGAAGAAGCAAGTAAGAAGTTAGATTCAGGCAGAGCAGTGGATGTGGTATATTTGGATTTTGTAAAAGCTTTTGATAATGTGCCACATAGGCGACTAATGTATAACACTAGAGAAATGTTGGCTCATGGATAGAGAACTGGTTATTGGATCGCACGAGAGTGGTGGTTAATGGAGCTACATCTATGTGGGCTAAAGTTCTTAAGCGGAGTGCCTCAGGGTTCTGTACTGGGGCCGCTTCTGTTTAATGTGTTTATAAATGACTTTGAAGGGGGATGATGAGAGCAAGGTCTCATGTTGCTGATGACAATAAAACTATGTAGAGCTTTGGAAACTTCAATGATGTGCAAGTGCTGCAAGCAGACCTAGATAGATTATCAAAATGGGCAGCAGATGGCAGATGAGATTCAAGTTGGAAATGTAAGGTGATGTATTTGGGATATAATCCCTGTGACACTACACCTAAATAACTCTTGTGTTAAGTCATCTGTAATGGAAAAAGATTTGGGGGTTCTGGTAGAAACAGACTTAGCATAGCAAACAATTGCCAGGTAGCAACGTAGAGCTAGCAAGATATTGTCTTGTAAAAAAGGGGAATAGATTTAAGAGAGAAAATATTTATTCTCCCTCTTACAAGGCACTGGTAAGGCCTCATTTGGAATATGGGTGCAGTTTGGAATCCATATACAAAAGGGACATCTTGGAAATGAGGCAGTTCAGAGAAGGGCAACTAAAATAATAAGGGGAATGGAGGGCTTGAATATACAGGCAGATTAGACAAGTTAGGGCTGTTTACATTGGAGAAGCGCGTTTGCGTGGGGACATGATAACCTTATACAAATATATAATGGGCCATACAATAAACTCTATGGTGCATTGTAATAGTTCATATCAGAGGACACATGGCATCCTTTAAGGTTGGAAGAGCAAGAAAGAGAAGTTTCATTTCAGGTTAGGAAAGGTTCTACAGTGAGAAAAGTGAAACTGTGGAACTGTCTTCCAGCAGGGTGTGGTAATGGCAAGTTCATTAATAGTTTAAAAGCATGGATAGTTTTAAATAAAAATATTGAGAATTACTGGTATTAAGCATATAGATCTGGTTGATCCGGGTACTTTCCAATGGCTGTGTGAGTCAGGAAGGAATCCCCCCCTCCCTCCCCCTTTAGCTGTTTTTTTTTTTTTGCTTCATCTGGAAAAAATATAGGTTGGACTGTAGCGACGTATGTCTTCTTCAAACTTAATTACTATGTTACGTAGTGTGGCCACTCACATTGCGTTAGCCTGGCAGTGCTAACAGATCGCAATACGAGACAATGTGCCTAAAGGTTCATTATCTGCACACACTCAAAACCATTGCAGCAAGAAAATATGAAGAGGGAGGGGGGAGTCAGTCAAGTGACCAAAAGTATCCAATCGCATGGACAGTATGGGGAAGACTGCCTCCTCCTCTTTAGTCACCACGTGACTGGCAGTCCAATCATAGCACGCTACAAGTCGAATCACCGTCTGCGCGCCATAGAATCGAGGCGGGAAAATGGGCGTGTCGTTTTGGTCACGGGTTCGAACTTGTCCATCAACACACACCGCATGTGAAAGCACCGCCCTCCTTCTTTGGCTATCAGAAGAGGTTTTCGGTGCGCGGTTTTCCTGTTGGCTATTGTGTGTGGTGGTCGGTTTGTCTTGTTCCTCGGGATAATAGGTGTATCGGACCCTCTGTGCGGTCACGGGACTAATGGCCGCATTCAACGAGACCGAGAAGAAGGAGGACATGGTGTGCGAAGAAGGGGACAGTAACCCTGAGGACACCGGGTTGCAGGCGATGAGGGTCCCAGAAGAACGGGGCGGGGAAAGGCGGAGGTGGAGGAAGAAGTTAAGGAGGTGTGACGGTCGGGGGCACGTACCAGTGTGAGGAAAGGAGACGGCCGTGTGTGAGTATCTCCCCGTCTGGGGCTATACATGGGGCCGGGGCCTATGCCCTACACGATTGGTCACAGCGCACCCTAGTGATCTGCCTTATTCCTCATGGTCTAAACTGGGATTATTGTTTTATAGCAGATGAAGTGGACAGCGCACCCTAATGGTCAGCCTTCGTCATGGTCTATACTGGGAAAATGGTTATACGACGAATGGGCTCGTCACAGCGCACCCTAGTGGTCAGCTTAGGCATGGTCATACTGGGATAAGGGTTTATACTGAATGGAGCTCGTCACAGGCACCCTATGGAGGTTTCAACCTTTTCCCCCATGGTCTTAACTGGGATAATAGGTTCTATAGCAGGATGGAGCTTGTGACAGGCTCCCTAGTGGAGGGGTTTCAACCTTTCCCACTGGTCTAAACTGGGGATATGGGTACGAAGCTGAAGTGGTTTTTATTGTTAGTTTCTTATTCGCAGGCTGAGTGGTTCTTGGTCAGAATGAAAAGAAAACTGGGTTGTATTCGATAGGGAAATCCTTTGGGCCACTGAAAAAACACAACAGACAGATTTGTAGTACCAGTTGAGTCCAACCTGCCCCAAACTGGTTTGGGCATGCAATTGGCACCAACGTCTGCAAAATAGCCATTTCTGCATATTTGAATAAGAAAAATGGTGTTTTTCAATAGGAAACCAGTTTGGGCCACTGAAAAAACACCTCGGACAGACTTGTACATACCCTGGGATATAGTTCAGCTATGAAATAATGAAGGGTTTATGGTACTTTCTGTGGACGTGATTTATAAAATAAGTTATTTCCCAATTGATGTATGAAAACTACTACTCAGTATTCCTTGCTGTAGATGGGCATCTTTAAGCACATTGGGGGAGATGGCAATAGTTTCCCTATCGCAACTGACCTGCACTTGTTTCTGCAATGTAGTAACCATGTACGAACATTCTATTCATGGTTTTAACTATGTAATGCTCGCTTTACATAGTTGGTGGTGGTGGATTCTAGCAAGGTGTGGGATGCTTAGTTGTGTGTGGCTTAGATGGCCATGGATGTTTGCAACGTGCTCAGGGATGTTTTTGGCTTAACATGGTTAAGGGTTTCATGATGGGGGGGGGGGTCTCTGGTTTGGCTGTTTTAAACAATTGATTGTATGAATTTAGTCTGACAAAGGCCTGTTATGGTTCAAACATGTAGACCAATAAATTAAGTTTTATATAGATGAAGATTCCTGTGAGTGCCTCTCAGATGAATAGTTTATGATAAATTAAGTAAAGCACAATTTAGTGTATTAACAGCAAAGTTTAATCAAAACCTAAAAACAAATCCCCCTCCCTATTGATAAATCCATGATAAGGACTAGAGATGGGCGAAACTGCAAAATCTTCCACCGCTCCATTTCGCTGCTTTTGGAAAAATTCATTTAAAGTCAATGGGAGGCAAAAATCCGGCCATATCTTGCCTAAATAGAAGGTAAAATAGCAATGTTACTTACTGTAGGATGGCCTGGGACCTGGGAAATGGTCTGGAGGAAAGTTACATATATCCAGAACTTTAAACAAATAACTTTCCTCATTTTCGAGACTCCGCATTCTATTTTTAGAGCCGTGTTTGAAAAATTATAAAAAAAAAAATAATCCTAGTGGTTAGCTTTACGGTCTAACCGGGATAATGGGTTCCATGAAGGGTCTCGTTATTGTGACAGTATTTATGCAATTAAGCACACTATAACATGGGGTTGGGGTGGAGGGGGTTTTAACAAGATGCCCACAATAGCATCATCTTGTAAGGCATGGTACACGTGGCACAAACTTTGGTCCATTTTTTTTTTAACTGATTCTGAATTGGCTTTCTTTTTTTTTTTTTTTGATGTCGGGAAATAAACTGGTATCACCCGCTCATAAGGCCGTAAATAGTGTGGACTATTAAGGCCACACTATCATCACTACTTGGGGGCATATTAATGATAGCGTCCACCACCAACCCTCCCCACACCCCGCCCACACCCCCCACCCCCCACCCAACCACCACTCCAACACACACCCAACCCACAACCACCCAGCAGCACCACCCCAACACCCACCAACACCACCCCACAACCAACCTCAGTAACAACCACCCCCACCAACCCAAACAAACATCAAACCCCCAAAAAACAAACCACCACAACCACCCTCCACCACCCACCACACAACCCACCACCACAAACCCACCAACCCCACCACACCAACGACTTCCCAATAACCACTCTCCACCCCCGCCCAAAACTCCCGCACCCTCCCACCCCCAGCTCAACCACGTCACCCAAACCTCCCCCCCACACCACCCCCCACCCCCCCCCCGCCAACCCCCCCCCACCCCCCCACACGACCCACTCCCCCCCCCAACACACACCCAAACCCATGTCCAATTTTTGCAAGATCTTCTCTATTCCAAACCAGTAAAATTAGCCTTTCCATTCCCCACCACTTATTTTCCTTTGTTTATCCAACTAGAAAAATCGCGGACTGATCATATGCTCAATTATTGGCCCAGGTTTGTCAGATCGTTGGACCAGAAGTTTGGTTTCACCATGAAAGATCCCTCCCGTTACCCCCACCCACAAATGTGCATATGAACGCAGAGAGTAGCACATGCCCCGTCTAAGCCCCCCACCCCCTCCCCCCCCTGTCCCCCTGTGGTTATGTTTAAACTTCATGGCGAGAAGAATCCACCATGACAATGTGATGATTCTTTAGAGGGAGAACAAGATAGTCATGTCGACCCACAAATAACGACACCCTATCTTCCCCCACCAGCCGCAACGCTTGCTGCACTGGCTCCACCCCCTTACTGGAGCATGGTTACCCGCACCGGCGTCTATCGACACGAGTCAACCCCCCGGCAAGGTTGGACCAAAGTGAGCTACGCACCAGAGATTACTCATTTACCCCCCCAATACCTACCACCAACCCCTAGCCAGACACCCCCAGCACACCTGGTATCCGTCCCACTTTAGTGTTGGTGGCTTAAACAAGGGGGGATAGGGGAGGTGCCAACTCCTCCTCCGGAGAGGGATGGGGCCACCCTACTCCTCCCCCACAGAACCCCCCAAACCCCCACCCCCACCCAACAAACCACACCCCGCCAACACACCACCCCCCCACCACAGACGCCACACACACCCAACACCCGACCCCTACAGACCACAACCACAACACTACCCCCAAAATCAAAAAACCACGCCCACACACACCCCCCTCCCCATATAGTGCCTCTACACCGCCCACACTTAACCCACTGGGATAGAGGCCACCTATCACGTACGATCATGCCAAAATATGTCTGGTAGTCAGATTTTAAACTGACACATTAAGACGCAGGCAACGTTTGAAGATTTCAATTGGCCAAATATCTGATGTATCCGATGAATTTTAATTGGTTACAGAGAGATCTGTTATATACGCAGATATAGGAAACCATGACCAAAATTGTGGAGGCCAATCTATTATCGAAAGTTGTGTACCTAGCCTGAGTAAAGCACAGTCATCCTACAGTCTTCAATTGGCTGCAGATTTAGGGATATCCCACAATAATTGTCCTGTGTGTAAGGCATTAGTTACCCTTACTTTAGATATATTTGGTTGTTTAGCAAGGTAAATGATTGCTAAATATTTGAATTATGAATTGTTTTTTTGTATTTGTAGATGATGCCGAGGTTGTGAAAACCAGAATGAACAAGCAAGCTGGCAAAGAGGAGTATTTTGTGCATTACATTGGGTAAGTAAAGTTGCTTCTAGGGTCAATCCATAATTTCTTGCTGCTGGAGTTTAAGGCAGTATGTTTACATAAACTTGAGACTTTTAGGCTGAGGCCAGACCTATACCAGACGAAAATGCGGATGAAAAGCATTTTAGCTCTTATGCGGGCACTCAACGCAATAAGTCCAGAAGCAAAGTACCACATGACATGCGTTGTGATTCTCAAATGCTAACCAATCGCAAGCGGTTCGTCTGAGGTGAGGGGACGGGAATGATGGGTTAAGTTCGTACACATGTGCGATCGTGGGTGCCGACCTGAGACGCCTGAGTGTATGAAGTATTATCTGCCGAAACGCCCGTCGTACACGTTGGGGTCGGCATCTGCAGATCGCACATGTGTAGGACCATAGTCTATATTTTAAACATATAAGGCCAGAAAAAAAAATCTTTCTGTTAAATATTTTTACTTTTTATTATTGGGTTTATAATGCAATAAGATCGCCTGTATGTTTTAAACTGTATGAATTTGCTTTGGAAATGTAAAGTTCAGAAACAACTTTTTTTTTTTCTGTCAATGAACCTGAAACAGGTAAATTAATTTTCTATCCATGTGATGCAGGACGTTGGTAATAAATGCCGACTGTATATACCTCCTCTGTCTACTACAGATTTTTTCCTTTGCTGGATTTTGTTGGCATAAACCCGGGGTGGTATCTGATATTTGTAGTTAAAGCCTGTGCTCACTAGATAATTGTCAGCCAAAGCAGATTGTGATTGGCTGTGAACAGTCTGGAAGGCCTCCTAATGTTTTTTCCAGACAGTTTGTGGAACACCCACACTCTTTTGTGCCAATTAGAAGCGTCTTCCACCAGGGTGGAGTAGGTGAGTTCTATTCGCTGCTGCCAACTGTTGGCTCATGCTATGCAGCACTTTCATAGACATGCTAACTTTGCAGTATTATGAAGCCGTTGCTAAAATTACATTCAATGTGCTTTCTGATGCTACAGTTACCAGGGAATTTGGTGAAAATAGCCCTTTCTACCTTCCAAATGACCCTTCAATTGTCTCTATGTGATTTAGAAGTTAGTCTTCAGTGGCTCACAAAGTAACGCCTCCTACACACATGCGATCGCGGGGCCCCGTGTATGGGCCATTTATCGTCTGAACGGCCGGTCGTTCGGATGCTGAACGCCCGTTTCGGACGATAAAGGGCCCATACATAGGCCGATTATCGCCGAAACGAACGTTCGGACACATCGGGGCCGGACACACGGTTTCGCATGTGTGTACGGTCTTTACACTCGGGACTGTCCTGAAAACTATTGTACTCTAGTCTGAGCAGTGCAAGCATGGACAGTGCTCTGATCATTGTCCACTCTTTACTTACTCTGCAGCTGTGATTTCTGCCTTGTATGATCTGCTTTCCCGTGTTGCTGGCTGCACTGACAAATCTTATCCTCCCTACCTTTTACTGTACTGAAACCCCCGCTGACGGGTATCGACTGCGGGGAATAGCGGTATCGATGCGAGAACCTAAAGCGGAAATACAGCTGGAGAAATGGACTATAGGAAATTCAGAGCACATGTCCTGCCTGCAGTGCAGAGTGAAAGTTGTCAGGACTGCCATTAAAGACATAACTTTTGAACCAATTAGAGAGAGACATGGAAGGGGTTGCTTTAAAAGAGGGTCCTTTCAAAAGATAATTACAATAGTTCGCCTTTAACATTGGTAATTTGTTTACCAATCTCTGTTTGCATTGGTTTTGCTGAATTGAGGGAGTGTGAATAAAAAAATCCACAATATCTTTCTATAGTCATTTATATATTTTGTACTTGTTTGTAAGCTCGAGAGCAAGGTCTGACTTAATTTAGCAGGCATGTTATTTGCATTAATTACAAGACAGATGTTTGAACAAAGCCTTATTTTGCAATTGAATCTACTGATGCATTTGATTGATGTATAGTATGTAGCTTGTTAAAAAATATTAGGTATATGGCTCTATGCTTGATCCATTGACATTCCAACAGCTATGGGTCAAATCCACCTGCAGTAATTGGATATGCTTTAAAGGGCCAGTTCAAAAACATTATCTCAAGTAAGTCGGTCTTTTTCCCAGGGAGGCAGGTAAGCCTGTTTCAAGCATGAGGTGTAAGCTATCATAATTCGCTTGTGCAGTGGTTGACTTGTTGCTTTGCACACCCAACAAGTGGTGAATGGTCAGCCCACTGGGGAGCACTGCAGAAGATGGAACGGTCTTTCCTACCTTGCTTTAAAGGGGTCTTTATGACTAATCTACAACCAAAAATTGCTGCTTGTTTAAAAAAAAAAAAAAAAAAACAAACTTTTTGCTTTATAGTAAAATGCAGTCTAATTTAACAGTATTTGTTTATATACTTTACTACTTAAGGTATAAATAGCCATTAATGATCCCAGCATGTATGGTTCACTTTGTACAAAGAAAGTCATCCTTTGTAGTAAATATACATGTGTAAATCTGTAGTGTGCAATGGGATCAAAGTTTGCTCACTCATCACACTTTCTCAATTTATACTGACTCGTACAAGAATTGAGACACATTCCAGAATATTTGACTCTTTTGGCAATATTCTGAATTAAGGAGTGCAGTTCCTTCTTTAAAGGGACACAAAAGTGACTATTTTCAATAGCTGCCATCTTTATTAAGGTGTAGTTTATTATAAAGCCACTTGGGGACTCTGGATCTTAATTCACAGCGAGGAAGAATAGCGTATTCTACCTCCCTAACAACTTGCGATTATTTAACTTACCTGCTGGCACTCCGCCTCAATGCTCCTGAAAAGTATGATGTCCCAATGTGCTTCCTATCTCTACTATAAACATACATGCGCAGAAGATAGGAGGCATGTCATGGACTATCTGATGAGCTTCAGAAGCAGTTAATTGAGCCAACAGGTAAGTTTAATGCTGCATGGTTTTTCTACCTTCCAGTAAACTATAGTCCAATGGCACCTATTGAAATTAATCACTTGTCTAAGAACTAAACTTGGGCTGGTACACCATTCAATATTTTCGCCGACCAGTAGTGACCAATAGCTCATTCATCTGCATCGGTCCTGTTGGTTAATCACAGCCGATGGTGTGCCACGGCCACTATTGCCATGACAGTGATTTGTCCTGGCCCTAGTACGACACCTCCGGTTGGACCAAAACATCAGTTCGTGTATACCCAGCCTAAAAGTCAAGTTGGGTCCTAATGATGCCACAGATATGCTATGACCTGGATAAAAAATATATATATATCTGGTATTGAAGACGCACTCACGGGATTTGCAAAGAACAAACAAACTGCTTTATTCGCCATGCTTAACATGTTTCTGCCCAGTGTTGGGCCGTCGTCAAGAAATCAGAACAATTGCATGCAAGTTCCTAAAAGCCCTATACCACACACCCCGCTTTAGGAACTTACGTGTGATTGTTTGGTGACGGCCCAACCAGTCATTGTGTAAGCATGGCGGAATAAAGTTGTTGTTCTTTGCAAATCCCGTGAGTGCGTCTTCAATACCAAGTTATATATACATGACAGACAGCACCCGGGTCCAACACCACAGCAGGAGGAGTGCGCGCCGTACCCATATCTTGATGCATATATGCGTTTTCACTGTGGTACATGCAGTGATTTACTTTTGATGCATTTAAACATTCTTTTGCAACTTAAGCCCTTTTACCATGCATTATGTCCAAAGGAGCTGTCAATCATAGTTTTTATGTTGAATGCGTTCAGTTGCCATCATTTGCTGAAAAGGGCAAGTGGTTACCACATGACCCTCTTGTATGTTTAGTGAAAGGAGGCAAAAAGGTACATATGCAGCTAAATAAGACTGTAATGCTTAAATAGATGGTGTGATTGGCAGCTACTAGGTATGTTTTGTGCCACAACGGCTTCATATTAGTATGCTGTCCATTCGAAAATCTATGCCAAGTCTGGCACATTTCCAACAATGTGGTTTTGATTGCTGCATTAAAGGTTTTATAGGCTGGGTACAAACCATACAATATTTTTGTTGACCGGTATTACCCTGGTCGGACGGAGAGAAAATATTGTAGGGTTTGTGTGCAACAGGCATGACTGATCTTGGGCGGATGAGAATGTTTGTAAATCGCTGCTGCAGTTTCCTATGGCACAGTCATCCTGGAACAATTTTCGTCCCTGTGTGTACCCAGGCTTAGTGCTGCTTCTAGAAAAATGCAGTATGCAATGTTTCCTAGTGGCAAAAACGTCTCCAAACATCCATAACATGCTGTGGAATCTTAACTGAACTTAGTGGTATATTGTATCCTGACATGAATAACTGCATCATCCTTGTTAAAGGAGAACTATAGTGCAATAAGTATTTTTTTAAAAGTGGTTAAAATGAAAGAAAAGTACATGGGGGGGGGGTTTCCTACCACTCATACAATTTCTATGAGGGCAGCGAGCAGAAAGGAAATGCTTCTGACAGTTTTCCTGATTTGTTAGCACCATCTTAATACAGGAAGGTCCAGGGCACTAACCTGGCAAATGAAATTGTGTATAGCAAATAGCTTGTCAACAAAAACTGTTGAGATGGAATAATAAATCCTACCTCCTGCCCCAGGTACTTTTTTTATTTTTAAAGTATTTTTGCGTATAGTTGTCCTTAAAGAAGTCATCACAAATACTCTGAAAACCCTAAAGGGTATCTCCACTCATAATTTCAAGGTTTAGGCATCCAGTTCTATTGAAGAACGGGAGGTAAATGAGCTGTGCCTTACCTTCCGTTCTTCAATAGAACATACAGGAGACTGGTGAGCAGTTAGGCAACTTACCCGTCGCTCGCTTCCCCGGCTCTTAGTCTGACAGGTCCCGATGGACCTTGTCTTCTGGGCATAGAGTGCATGCACATAGAAGACAAGGTCGTCGGGACCTGTCAGACTACGCGCCAGGGGGAGCGGACGCGGGTAAGTTTTAACTTCTCACCAGTTCCTGTATGTTTCTATTGAAAGAACGGGAGGTAAGGCACAGCTCCTTTACCTCCGTTCTTCAATAGCAACTGGATGCCTAAAACTTGAAATTATGAGTGGAGATACCTTTAATACTTGTCCTTTGGAAGAATAAATTCAGTCTGTAGCTGGTCCTTTTAATTTGCTCAGCATGTATGTCACCAGTGACTGTATTGTCTGTTCTTAAACCTTGTAAACTCACGGCAATACAATACGGTCGTGGCTTTGGCACCACTTTGTCCTGATTATAAATCGACCCAGTCCGTTTTATCCAAAACAAATTCTTTATTGCACATCATTTTAAAAGAAACCAAAGTCTAGACTCTGGTTGCATACCTTTCCCCTCCATACTGCTTGGTTGTTTTAAAATGATGTGCTAATAAAGAATTTGTTTTTGAATAAAAAACTGACTGTGCGATTTATGAATCGGAAATCAGGACAAAGTCGGTGCCAAGCCAGGACAGTATGGTATTGCCGTGGAGTTATTGTTGCGGGCAGTGGACAAGCCCCGGGCAGTGAGCACACACGCACCCAAGGAGTACTGAGAAGAATGTATCTTGAGAATTGGACCACGTGACCACATACCGGGACGCTGGAGAACGCGGATGCCGGTTTGAGTGGGTGAGAGCGGGGAAAGGGACGGGAGGAGGGTTTGAGCCAATGACTGTGTTGTCTACTTTAAACCTTGTACGCTGATCAAATTAGGCTTCCATCGGACAAGATAATTCGTTGGGCTTCTTTAAACATAATTTGCCTGAATGTTTTTTTTTAACCAAGGTTAATGTGGGAGTGGGCTCTATGGGGTACCTAGCCTAAAACATGGCTTTAGAAATCAATCCCTCCTTTAGCAGTCAGTGTAAGTGGTGAGAGCTGACAATAATGTTGGCAGAAAAGACCATGTCTTTCCATTTTTAGAAATCTGGATCTCATAAACATTTGCTGAGATAATGTCTAGTATCTGTGTGCCAACCATTTTTTAGAGTCTGGGTACCAACCATTTGTTAGCGTCTGGGTGCCAACCATTTCTCAGAGTTTGTGCCAATGGAGACACTGTGTGCCAACCATTTATCAGAGTTTGTGCCAATGATTTTACCAGTATCTGTATGCCAACCCTTTATTATCATTTGGGTGTCAACCCTTTATCAGAGTTTGTGCCAATGGAGACACCGTGTGCCAACCATTTATCAGAGTTTGTGCCAATGATTTTACAAGAATTTGTGTGCCAACCATTTATTAGAGTCTGGGTGCCAACAATTTATCAGAATTTATGCCAATGATTTTACCAGTATCTGTGTGCCAACAATTTAGTAGAGTCTGGGTACCAACCATTTATCAGAGTTTCTACCAATGATTTTACCAGTATCTGTGTGCCAACCATTTATATAGTCTGGGTACCAACCATTTGTTGCGTTTGGATGCCAACCATTTCTCAGAGTTTATGCACTGATTACCAGTATCTGTATTCCAACCCTTTATTAGCTCTGGGTGCCAACCCTTTTATCAGAGTTTGTGCCAATGATTTCACAAGTATCGGTTGATACATTTAAATGAAATAAATTATTTATACACAGATCCTGATACTATGAAGTCTATATTTATTTTATGAGAAATATTCCCTTTCCAACCATAGTCTAATCCCCATTTACACAGGGAATATAAAGGGAAAGGAAAATCCAGACACAGATGTTTGTTTTATTATGATTTTATTTCTTGTTTTATTTTTACACTAACCTAACACCCACCCCCATGTCCCAAACTGAGAGTTGATCCGAGGAAGGTGAAAACCCCCAGAAGGGGGGGAATTCCTTCCTGACTCCCTGTGGCAATCGGAATTAATCCCTGGATCTACTCGGGACGTTAACCAAAGTCTCCATTAAACCTTGACTGCTATCAACCCCTGGTCCAATATGTTTCCATCTATTTACATCCATCTCTAAATTTCCTCCTATCCCAGATTTGATCCAGAGGGAGGGAATAACCCATGTTGATTCCACAGACAAAGTTCTCAAGAGAGAAACTAATGAAAGGGAAACGGGTCAAAATCTACCCTGTTCCCTTTGGGTCTGGACCTAAAATGCTAGATCCTTACCCCTGGCAGTACAGTAGGTAGTTTGGATACTTACCTTCTAGCTGCTGCCACTATTCTCTAGTCCTGCCCCCTCCCCACAGCAGGGCTGGGCTGGTTGCCTAGTGAAAAGGCAGGGCCAACCGCCTGGGACAGAGCTGCAGCTGTTAGGTAAATATCCAACTACCTATTGTACATCCCCGTTAAGTGGCAATCAGACTAATCTCTGGATCAACTTGGAAATAAAGGGGCGTACACATGTGTGATCGCGGACCTACCCGAGCCGCACAATTGTACAAAAAGTCATTTCAGCCAACTATCTGTAAGTGTTCAGTCAGGCATCAAGTGTATGGGTGATTAGTCAGGCATCATTGATGATCTAAACCTGTTTGTACACACCATGCATCAAGGGTCGGGCCCTGCAATCGCACATGTGTACGAACTAAATGTAACTATCAGTACACATCAGACCTGGTTATCAGCTGTCTAGGTTTAAAAAGAATCCAAACCCCAAATCCCATATACATTACCTGGTAACTTATCTTATGATGAAACGTCCATTCCTTATTTTCCTTTAGGTCCCTATTACAGGGAGATAGAATATATTTATTATACAGAATGGAAATAGGTTTTATTTAGTTTAAAGTATTCAGTATGACAACACAATACTGAAGCAATATTCACTTGTTGTGTATATATATAAGAGAGACTGTACTGTACCTGATTTAACTTTAGCCCGTTCCAGTGCCAGTGTAATAGGCTCCAGTTTCTCTTTCAGTTCACTGATCCTTTTCCTTTAGACTTGATCAGCTTGCACAGGAGTTCATGATTCTTCTTGTTTTTTTCCACCCGGTAGGCCTCCAAGCACTGACTCTGGCCACATGTTCCCTTAGATCTTGCTGGCTAGAACCCTATATTGATCCTCCAGATCCTTAATATAAGATTCCAACTGGGCACTGAAAGGGTTTCCAGTGGCTCTTTCTTTGGGACGGACATGTGCTGCTCTTCAGACCCTTATACAAGATGGCAACTGTGCCCCTAAAAGGGTTTCCAGTGACCTTTCTTTGGGACGGACGTGTGCTCCTCAAGACCCTGTATACAAGATGGCAACTGTGCGCCTTAAAGGGTTTCCAGTGGGTTTTTCTTTGGGACGATGTGTGCTCCTTCAGACCCTTAATAAGATGGCAACTGGTCGCCTAAAAAGGGTTTCCAGTGGGTTTTTTCTTTGGGACGGACGTGTGCTCCTTTAGAACCTTAATACAAGATGGCAACTGCGCACCTAAAAGGGTTTCCGAGGGTTTTTCTTTGGGACGGACGTGTGCTCCTTCAGACCCTAATTAAATTAGCAAATGTGCACCTAAAAGGGTTTCCAGTGGTTTTTTCTTTGGGACGGAGTGTGCTCCTTCAGACCCTTAATAAGTGCAACTGTGGCCCAAAAAAGGGTTTCCATTGGGTTTTTCTTTTGGACGGCAGTGTGCTCCGTCAGACCCTTAATACAAGATGGCAACTGTGCACCTAAAGGGTTTCCAGTGGGTTTTTCTTTGGGACGGACGTGGTGCTCCTTCGACCCTTTACAAGATGGCAACTGTGCACCTAAAAGGTTTCCATTGGGTGTTTCTTGGGACGGACGTGTCTCCTTCACCCTTAATCAAGAAAGCAACTGGCACCTAAAGGTTTCCAGTGGTTTTTTCTTTGGGACGGACGTGTGCTCCTTCAGAACACTTATATCAAAAAGAAATACTTGAGGTACCTCCCAGGCGTCCAGTCCCTTCCGGCCACCTCACTGCCAGATAGACAATACTAAGAAATAAGAAAGTAGGGCTGTCCAGTCGTTTATATTTTTCAAGGGGTAATCCCTCTTTATTGCAGTACGCCAACACACGACGTTTCGGCTGCGTGGCCTTTATCAAGTGCACTTACCAGAACACTTGAAAAAAGGCCAAGCGGCCAAAACATCGTGTGTTGGTGTACTGCAATAAAGAGGTTACCCCTTGAAAAATATAAACGACTGGACAGCCCTACTTTCCTTATTACTTAATACAAGTGGCAACTGCACATCTAAAAGGGTTTCCAGTGGCTCTTTCTTTGGGACGGACATGTGCTCCTTCAGACCTTAATACAAGATGGCAACTGCCCACCTAAAAGGGTTTCCAGTGGGATTTTTTGGGACGACTTGTGCTCCTTCAGTCACTAATACAAGATGGCAACTGCATACCTAAAAGGGTTTCCAGTGGTTTTTTTTCTTGGGATGGAGGTGTGTCTCCTTCGACCCTTAATACAAGATGGCAACTGTGCACCTAAAAGGGTTTCCAGTGGGTTTTTCTTTGGGACGGACGTGTGCTCGTTCAGACCCTTAATACAAGATGGCAACTGCCCACCTAAAGGGTTCCCAGTGGTGTTGTTTGGATGGACATGTGCTTCTTCCCTTTGAAAGATGGCAATTCACACCTAAAGTGTTTTCAGTGGGTGTTTTTTTGGACGGACGTGTGGTACAAAAGATAAAATTAAATAATTATATTAAGTTCCTTTTGGTCAATAACACCCCAGACCTTAAAGACCCCAGACATATCACTTTAATTTGCTGATTACAGTATTGGAATATATAACAATGAAATGTATTGTGGTAACTGCCAATTTTACTGACCGTGAGGAAAATGTGCATCTAAACACTTTCAGGCTTATTTGATATGTGGTATTTCCCAAGAGTGGGGCGAGGGGCACAGCTAATATACAGGACCTGTGTATCACCCTCAAAAACTCATAAGGGCAGTGCACTCAGGGTAATACATGACTGTATCACCATAAGAAAAAAAGACCCCCAATGAGGCACTTAATATGAGGTGCAAAAATGTGTCTGTGCTGTTAATTTTCAGCAGCCATGAGATGTTACCTTTTTACAGGCCCACAAACATTTGCTAACATCTGATCTCTAAACCCCTTTTTATTACAAATACAAAGATACGGTATTCTCTTGTTGTGTATATTATATAAGAGAGACTGTACTGTACCTGATTTATAACTTTAGCCCGTTCCAGTGCCAGTGTAATAGGCTCATTTTCTCATTCAGTTCACTGATCCTTTTTCCTTTAGACTTGATCAGCTTGCACAGGCGTTCATGGTTCTTCCTGTTTTTTTCCACCCGGTAGGCCCTCCAAGCACTGACTCTGGCCACATGTTCCCTTAGGATCTTGCGGCTAGAACCCTATATTGATTCCTCCAGATCTTTAATATAGATTCCAACTGGGCACCTGGAGGGTTTCCAGTGGCTCTTTGGGACGGACATGTGCTCCTTCAGACCCTTAACAAACAGATAGCAACTGTGCACCTAAAAGGGTTTCCAGTGGGTTTTTCTTTGGGACACGTGTGCTCCTTCAGACCCTTAATACAAGATGGCAACTACACACCTAAAAGAGTTTCCATGTGGCTCTTTCTTTGGACGGACATGTGCTCCTTCAGACCCTGTATACAAGATGGCAACTGTGCGCCTAAAAGGGTTTTCAGTGGGTTTTTCTTTGGGACGGACGTTGCTCCTTCAGACCCTATATACAAGATGGCAACTGTGCGCCTAAAAGGGTTTCCAGTGGGTTTTTTTTCTTTGGGACGGACGTGTGCTCCTTCAGACCTTCAATACAAGATACAACAGACACTTAATGGTTTGTTAGAATTTTGTAACACCAGTTTGTAGAACAAGTCAATGTAATGCAGACATCCCACCCTGACGAATTTGGCTTCCGGCAGGGTGGGGAGAAGGGGCGGAGCCGACTATCGTGACGTCAATGACATCACAAAGTGGTGTGAGGAATGGCAGGCTGACGTCAATGACTATGTCAAAGGGGGCTGGGTTTAGCGCGGGGCCTCTACAGTGACGTAATTTATGTCACAGAAGAGGCGTGGCAAGGAAGAGAAGGTGTAGCCGAGGCAGAGCTGTCAGGTAAGTTTGGGGTCGGGAGTTTGGTGTGGTCTCGTGGATGTGCGGGGAGACCACCCCAAAATCTGGTAGACTCCCGCGACTCCCGGAGGGTGGGATGTCTGATGTAATGTCCCTTACTCTGAAGAGGATAAATTTTGAGGGGTTCCGGAGAACCGCAGACTACAATCACGATCCATCTCAGGACCAGATGGATTGCATCCTCGTTTTTAAAGGGCTTAGTTCACGTTCTATCTAGACCATTGTTTCTCATCTTTTCAGATTTGCTTTGGTCTGGGGATGTGCCGCTGGATTGGGAAAAAGCCAATGTAATACCAATTTCAAAAAGAGTGTAGTCTCACAGCCTGGTAACTATAGACTGTGTAAGCCTAACATCAGTGGTAGGGAAGGTGATGGAAACTTTGTTACGGGATCATATCCTTTACTTTGTCTCCAGAGATCATCTTATTAGTAGTAGTCAGCATGGATTTATGAGAAATAGATCATGCCAGACAATTTAATTTGGTTTTTATGTAGAAGAAGCAAGTAAGAAGTTAGATTCAGGCGACAGTGGATGTGGTATATTTGGATTTTGTAAAAGCTTTTGATAATGTGCCACATAGGCGACTAATGTTAAAAACTGAGAACTGTTGGCTCATGGATAGAGACTGGTTATGGATCGCAGAGAGTGGTGCTTAATGAGGCTACACATCTAGGTGGGTGGAGCTAAACTGTAGTGGAGTTCTAAAAATTTAACCGAGCCGAGTAACTAAAGAAAGAAGAAGCTAAGAGCCAAGTAGTGCCTCAGGGCCATCACAGAAGGGGGTTCCTTCTGTTACGGGGGCCTGGGCAGAGTTTCTACCAATGATTTTACCAGTATCTGTGTGCCAACCATTTATTAGAGTCTGGGTACCAACCATTTATTAGAGTCTGGGTACCAACCATTTGTTAGCGTTTGGATGCCAACCATTTCTCAGAGTTTATGCCAATGATTTTACCAGTATCTGTATGCCAACCCTTTATTAGCATCTGGGTGCCAACCCTTTATCAGAGTTTGTGCCAATGATTTCACAAGTATCGGTTGATACATTTAAATGAAATAAATTATTTATACACAGATCCTGATACTATGAAGTCTATATTTATATTTATGATGAAATATTCCCTTTCCAACCATAGTCTAATCCCCATATTACACAGGGAAATATAAAGGGAAAGGAAAATCCAGACACAGATGTTTGTTTTATTATGATTTTATTTCTTGTTTTATTTTTACACTAACCTAACACCCACCCCCATGTCCCAAACTGAGAGTTGATCCAGAGGAAGGTGAAAACCCCCAGAAGGGGGGGGAAATTCCTTCCTGACTCCCTGTGGCAATCGGAATTAATCCCTGGATCTTGTATCTACTCGGACGTTAACACAAGTCTCCATTAACCTTGACTGCTATCAACCTGGTCCAATATGTTTCCATCTATTTACATCCATCTCTAAATTTCCTCCTATCCCGATGTTGATCCAGAGGGAGGAAATTACCCAGTCTGATTCCACAGACAAAGTTCTCAAGAGGAGAAACTAATGAAAGGGAAACGGGTCAAATCTACCCTGTTCCCTTTGGGTCTGGACCTAAAATGCTAGATCCTTACCCCTGGCAGTACAGTAGGTAGTTTGGATACTTACCTTCTAGCTGCTGCCACTATTCTCTAGTCCTGCCGCCCCCTCCCCACAGCAGGCTGGGCTGGTTGCCTAGTGGAAAAGGCAGGGCCAGACCGGCCTGGACAGAGCTGCAGCTGTTAGGTAAATATCCAAACTACTACTAGGTACATCCCCGTGTAAGTGGCAATCAGACTAATCTCTGGATCACTTGAAATAAAGGGGCGTACACATGTGTGATCGCGGACCTGACCCGAGCCGCACAATGTGTACAAAAAGTCATTTCAGCCAACTATCTGTAAGTGTTCAGTCAGGCATCAAGTGTATGGGTGATTAGTCAGGCATCATTGTGATCTAAACCTGTTTGTACACACCATGCATCAAGGGTCGGGCCCTGCAATCGCACATGTGTACGAAGCTAAATGTAACTATCAGTACAATCAGACCTGTTATCAGCTGTCTAGGTTTAAAAAGAATCCAAACCCCAAATCCCATATACATTACCTGTAACTTATCTTATGATGAAACGTCCATTCCTTTAGTTTCCTTTAGGTCCCTATTAACAGGGAATAAGAATATATTTATTATACAGAATGGAAATAGGTTTTATTTAGTTTAAAGTATTCAGTATGACAAACACAAATACAATGAAGACAATATTCTACTTGTTGTGTATAGTTATAAGAGAGACTGTCTGTACCTGATTTATAACTTTAGCCCGTTCCAGTGCCAGTGTATAGCCTCCAGTTTTCTCTTTCAGTTCACTGATCCTTTTTCCTTTAGACTTGATCAGCTTGCACAGGAGTTCATGATTCTTCTTGTTTTTTTTCCACCCGGTAGGCCCTCCAAGCACTGACTCTGGCCACATGTTCCCTTAGGATCTTGCTGGCTAGAACCCTATATTGATCCTCCAGATCCTTAATATAAGATTCCAACTGGGCACCTGAAAGGGTTTCCAGTGGCTCTTTCTTTGGGACGGACATGTGCTCCTTCAGACCCTTAATACAAGATGGCAACTGTGCACCTAAAAGGTTTTCCAGTGACTCTTTCTTTGGACGAACGTGTGCTCCTTCAGACCCTGTATAAAGATGGCAACTGTGCGCCTTAAAGGGTTTCCAGTGGGTTTTTCTTTGGGACGGATGTGTGCTCCTTCAACCCTTAATACAAGATGGCAACTGTGCGCCTAAAAAGGGTTTCCAGTGGGTTTTTTCTTTGGGACGGACGTGTGCTCCTTTAGAACCTTAATACAAGATGGCAACTGCGCACCTAAAAGGGTTCCCAAGGGTTTTTCTTTGGGACGGACGTGTGCTCCTTCAGCCCTAATTCAAATTAGCAATGTGCACCTAAAAGGGTTTCCAGTGGTTTTTTTCTTGGGACGGATGTGTGCTCCTTCAGACCCTTAATAAAGTGGCAACTGTGCCCAAAAAGGGTTTCCAGTGGGTTTTTCTTTTGGACGGACGTGTGCTCCGTCAGACCCTAATACAGATGGCAACTGTGCACCTAAAAGGGTTTTCCAGTGGGTTTTTCTTTGGGACGGACGTGTGCTCCTTCAGACCCTTAATACAAGATGGCAACTGTGCACCTAAAAGGGTTTCCATGGGTGTTTTCTTTGGACGGACGTGTGCTCCTTCAGACCCTTAATACAAAGAAGCAACTGTGCACCTAAAAGGGTTTCCAGTGGGTTTTCTTTGGGACGGACGTGTGCCCTTCAGACACTTAATCAAAAAAAAATACTTGAGGTACCTCCCAGGCGTCCAGTCCTTCCGGCCACCTCACTGCACAGATAGACAATACTAAGAAATAAAGAAAGTAGGGCTGTCCAGTCGTTTATATTTTTCAAGGGTAATCCCTCTTATTGCGTACCAACACACGACTGTTTCGGCTGCGTGGCCTTTATCAAGTGCACTTACCAAGAACCCTTGAAAAAAGGCCAAGCCAAAACATCGGTGTTTGGTGTACTGCAAAAAGGGATTCCCCTTGAAAAATATAACGACTGGACAGCCCTACTTTCCTTATTACTTAATACAAATGGCAACGCACATCAAAAGGGTTTCCAGTGGCTCTTTCTTTGGGACGGACATGTGCTCCTTCAGACCCTTAATACAGATGCAACTGCCCACCTAAAAGGTTTCCAGTGGGATTTTCTTTGGGACGGACTTGTGCTCCTTCAGTCACTTATACAAGATGGCAACTGCATACCTAAAAGGGTTTCCAGTGGGTTTTTCTTTGGGATGAGGTGTTGCTCCTCAGACCCTTAATCAGATGGCAACTGTGCACCTAAAGGGGTTTCCAGTGGGTTTTTCTTTGGGACGGACGTGTGCTCGTTCAGACACTTAATACAAGATGGCAACTGCCCACCTGAAGGGTTCCCAGTGGGTGTTGTTTTGGGATGGACATGTGCTTCTTCCCTTTAGAAAAGATGGCAACTTCACACCTAAAAGTGTTTTCAGTGGGTGTTGTTTTGGGACGGACGTGTGGTACAAAAAGATAAAATTAAATAGATTATATTAAGTTCCTTTTGGTCATAACACCCCAGACCTTAAAGAACCCAGACATATCACTTTAATTTTGCTGTATTTACAGTATTGGAATATAAAAACAATGAATGTATTTGTGGTAACTGCCAATTTTACTGACCGTGAGGAAAATGTGCATCTAAACACTTTCAGGCTTATTTGATATGTGGTATTTCCCAAGAGTGAGGGCACAGCTATATACAGACCTGTGTATCACCCTCAAAAACTCATAAGGGCAGTGCACTCAGGGTATAACTGACTGTATCACCATAAGAAAAAAAGACCCCCAATGAGGCACTTAATATGAGGTGCAAAAATGTGTCTGTGCTGTTAATTTTCAGCAGCCAATGAATGTTACCTTTTACAAGGCCCACAAACATTTGCTAACATCTGATCTCTAAACCCCCTTTTTATTACAAATACAAAGAATACGGTATTCTACTTGTTGTGTATAGTATGATAAGAGAGACTGTACTGTACCTGATTTATAACTTTAGCCCGTTCCAGTGCCAGTGTAATAGGCTCCAGTTTCTCATTCAGTTCACTGATCCTTTTTCCTTTAGACTTGATCAGCTTGCACAGGCGTTCATGGTTCTTCCTGTTTTTTTCCACCCGGTAGGCCCTCCAAGCACTGACTCTGGCCACATGTTCCCTTAGGATCTTGCTGGCTAGAACCCTATATTGATCCTCCAGATCTTTAATATAAGATTCCAACTGGGCACCTGGAAGGGTTTCCAGTGGCTCTTTGGGACGGACATGTGCTCCTTCAGACCCTTAATACAAGATAGCAACTGTGCACCTAAAAGGGTTTCCAGTGGGTTTTTCTTTGGAACGGACGTGTGCTCCTTCAGACCCTTAATACAAGATGGCAACTACACACCTAAAAGAGTTTCCATTGGCTCTTTTCTTTGGGACGGACTGTGCTCCTTCAGACCCTGTATACAAGATGGCAACTTTGCGCCTAAAAGGGTTTTCAGTGGGTTTTTCTTTGGGACGGACGTGTCTCCTTCAGACCCTATATACAAGATGGCAACTGTGCGCCTAAAAGGGTTTCCATGGGTTTTTTTTCTTTGGGACGACGTGTGCTCCTTCAGACCTTCAATACAAGATAGCACCAGACACTTAATGGTTTGTTAGAATTTTGTAACACCAGTTTGTAGAACAAGTCAATGTAATGCAGACATCCCACCCTGACGAATTTGGCTTCCGGCAGGGTGGGGAGAAGGGGCGGAGCCGACTATCGTGACGTCAATGACATCACAAGTGGTGAGGATATGGCAGGCTGACGTCAATGACATTGCAAGGGGCTGGGTTTAGCGCGGGCCTCTACATGTGACGTAATTTATGTCACAGAAGAGGCGGCAGGGAAAGAAGGTGTACCGAGGCAGAGCTGTCAGGTAAGTTTGGGTCGTCGGGAGTTTGGTGTGGTCTCGTGGATGTGCGGGAGACCACCCCAAAATCTGGAGACCTCCGCGACTCCCGGGAGGGGTGGGATTCTGATGTAATGTCCCTTACTCTGAAGAGTATAAAATTTGAGGGGTTCCGGAGAACCGGGCAGACTACAGATCCATCTTCAGGACCAGATGGATTGCATCCTCGTATTTTAAGGAGCTTAGTTCAGTTCTATCTAGACCATTGTTTCTCATCTTTTCAGATTTGCTTTGGTCTGGGGATGTGCCGCTGGATTGGGAAAAGCCAATGTAATACCAATTTCAAAAAAGGTATTCGTTCACAGCCTGGTAACTATAGACCTGTAGCCTAACATCAGTGTGAGGTGATGGAAACTTTGTTACGGGATCATATCCTTTACTTTGTCTCCAGAGATCATCTTATTTAGTAGTCAGCATGGTTTATGAGAAATAGATCATGCCAGACAATTTAATTGGTTTTTATGAAGAAGCAGTAAGAAGTTAGATTCAGGCAGAGCAGTGGATGTGGTATATTTGGATTTTGTAAAAGCTTTTGATAATGTGCCACATAGGCGACTAATGTATACAACTGAAACTGTTGGCTCATGGATAGAGAACTGGTTATTGGATCGCAAGAGTGGTGCTTAATGGAGCTAACTCTATGTGGGCTAAAGTTCTAAGCCGAGTGCCCAGTTCTGTACTGGGGCCGCTTCTGTTTAATGTGTTTATAAATGACTATAAGGGGGCATGGAGAGCAAGGTCTCAGTGTTTGCTGATGACAATAACTATGTAGAGCTTTGGAAACTTCAATGATGTGCAAGTGCTGCAAGCAGAACCTAGATAGATTATCAAAATGGGCAGCAGAATGGCAGATGAGATTCAATTTTGTAATGTAAGGTGATGTATTTGGGATTTATAATCCCTGTGCCACCTACACCAAATAACTCTGTGTAGTGCATCTGTAATGGAAAAATTTGGGGGTTCTGGTAGATAACAACTTAGCTGTGCAAACAATGCCAGGTAGCAACAGCTAGAGCTAGCAAGATATTGTCTTGTATAAAAAGGGGAATAGATTTAAGAGAGAAAAATATTATTCTCCCTCTTTACAAGGCACTGGTAAGGCCTCATTTGGAATATGCGGTGCAGTTTTGGAATCCCATATACAAAAGGGACATCTTGAAATTGAGGCAGTTCAGAGAAGGGCAACTAAAATAATAAGGGGATGGATGGGCTTGAATATACGGCAGATTAGACAAGTTTAGGGCTGTTTACATTGGAGAAGCGACGTTTGCGTGGGGAATGATACCTTATACAAATATATTAATGGGCCATACAATAAACTATCTGGTGCATTGTAATAGTTCATATCAGAGGACCGTGGACATTTTTAAGGTTGAAGAAAAGAAGTTTCATCTTCAGGTTAGGAAAGGTGAAACTGTGGAACTGTCTTCCAGCAGGTGTGGTAATGGCAAGTTCACTGAATAGTGAGAATTACTGGTATTAATGCATATAGATCTGGTTGATCCAGGGATCTTTCCAATGCTGTTTGGAGTCAGGAAGGAATCCCCCCCTCCCCCTCCCCCGTTTTTAGCTGTTTTTTTGCCTTCATCTGGAAAAATATAGGTTGGACTTATCAACGTATGTCTTCATTCAACCTTATTACTATGTTCCGTAAGTGTGGCCACTCACATTGCGTTAGCCTGGCATGTGCTCAACGATCGCAATACGAGACAATGTGGCCCTAAAGGTTCATTATCTGCTACACACTCAACCATCGCAGCAAGAAATATGAAGAGGAGGGAGTTTCGTAAGTGACCAAAAGTATCCAATCAGCATGGACAGTATGGGGGAGACTGCCTCCTCCTCTTTAGTCACCACGTGACTGGCAGTCCAATCATAGCACGCTACAAGTCGATCACACCGTCTGCCGCCTAGAATCAGGCGGGAAAATGGGCGTGTCGTTTTGGTCACTGGGTTCGAACTTGTCCAATCAACACACACACCGCATGTGAAACACCCCGCCCTCCTATCTTTGGCTATCAGAGAGGTTTGCGGCTGCGCGGTTCTCTCCTGCTTGGGCTATTGTTTGAGTAGGTAGTTTGGATACTTACCTTCTAGCTGCTGCCACTATTCTCTAGTCCTGCCCCCTCCCCACAGCAGGGCTGGGCTGGTTGGCGGGTAGGTGCCTAGCTGCTCACCAGTCTCTGTATGTTCTATTGAACGGAAGGTAAGGCACAGCTCATTTACCTCCCGTCTTCAATAAACTGGATGCCTAAACCTTGAAATTATGAGTGGAATACCCTTTAAGGGTTTTCAGAGTATTTGTGAATGACTTCTTTAAGGACAACTATACGCAAAATACTTTAAAATAAAAAATACCTGGGGCGGAGGTAGGTATTTATTATTCCCATCTAACATTTTTGTGACGCTTTGCATAACAATTTCATTTGCCAGTTGTGCCCTGGACCTTCCTGTATTAAGATGTGTCTAACAAATCAGGAAAACTGTCAGAACATTTCCTTCTGCTGCAGCTCCTCATAGAAATTTATTGAGTGGTAGGAACCCCCCCCCCATGTACTTTTCTTCATTTTAACCACTTTTAAAAAAATACTTTTATGCACTATAGTTCTCCTTTACAAGGATGATCGTTATTCATGTCAGGATCAATATCCACTAAGTTCAGTTAAGATTCCACACATGTTATGATGTTTGGAGACGTTTTTGCCACTAGAAACATTGCATACTGCATTTTTCTGAAGCAGCACTAAACTTGTACACACAGGACGAAAATTCCAGATGACTGTGCCTAGGAAACTGCAGCAGCATTTACAACATTCTCCTCCCCGCCCAAATCAGTCATGCCTGTTCACCACACAACCCTACAATATTTTTCTCCCGTCCGACACAGGGTAATACCGGTCACAAAAATATTGTATGGTTTGTACCCAGCCTAATAAAACCTTAATGCAGCATCAAAACCACATTGTTGGAAATGTGCCAGACTTGGCATAGATTTCGAATGGACAGCATACTAATATGAAGCCGGTGGGCACAAAACATACCTAGTAGCTGCCAATCCACATCTATTTAAGCATTACAGTCTTATTTAAGCTGCATATGTACCTTTTTGCCTCCTTTCACTAAACATACAAGAGGGTCATGTGGTTACCACTTGCCCTTTTCAGCAAATGATGGCAACTGACAGCATTCAACATAAAAACTATGATTGACAGCTACTTGGGACATAATGCTGTGTAAAAGCGCTTAAGTTGCAAAAGAATGTTTAAATGCAGCAAAAGTAAATCACTGCATGTACCACACTGAAAACGCATATATGCATCAAGATATTTGTACGGCGGCGCACTCTCCTGCTGTGGTTGGACCCGGGCTGTCTGTCATGTATATAAACTTGGTATGGAGACGCACTCACGGGATTTGCAGACAAACAACTTTATTCCGCCATGCTTACACAATGACTGGTTTGGGGGCCGCACCAGAACAATCACACGTAATTTCCTAAGCGGGGGTGTGTGGTATAGGGCTTTTTAGGAACTTGCATGCAAATTGTTCTGATGTTCGGTCGACAGGCCCACCCTGGGCAGAAACATGTTACATGGCGGAATAAAGCAGTTTGTTTGTTCTTTGCAAATCCCTGAGTGCGTCTTCAATACCCAGATATATAATTTTTTTATCCCAGGTCATAGCATATCTGTGGCATTCATTAGGACCAACTTGACTTTTAGCTGGTATACCACGAATGATGTTTTGTCCAACCGATAGGGTCGCTACTAGGCCAGGACAAATCACTGTCATGGCAATAGTGGCCGCGGCACCAATCGGCTGTGTATAACTAACAGGACCGATGCAGATGAATGAGCTATTGGTCACTACTGGTCGGATCGAAATATTGAATGGTTTGTACCCAGCCCAGTTTAGTTCAAGACAGTGATTAATTTCAATAGGTGCCATCTGGACCTATAGTTTACTGGAAGGTAGGAAAAACAATGCAGCATTAAACTTACCTGTTGGCCTCAATTACCTGCTTCTGAAAGCTCATCAATAGTCCATGACATGCCTCCTTCTTCTGCGCATGTATGTTTATAGTAAATAGGAAGCACATTGGGACATCATACTGTTCAGGAGCATTGAGCGGAGTGCCAGCAGGTAAGTTAAATGAATCGTCAAGTTTCGTTAGGGAGGTAGGAATACGCTATTCTCCTCGCTGTGAATTAGATCCATGTCCCCAAGTGGCAATTTATAAATAAACTACACCTTAATAAAGATGGCAGCTATTGAAAATAGTCACTTTTGTGTCCCTTTAAAGAAGGAACTGCCTCCTTAATTCAGAATATTGCCAAAAGAGGTCAAATATTCTGGAATGTGTCTCAATTCTTGTACTAGTCAGTATAAATTGAGAAAGTGTGGAGGAGTAGCAGAACTTTGATCCCATTGCACACTACAGATTTACACATGTATTTTACATACAAAGGATGACTTTCTTTTTGTACAAAGTGAACCAACACATGCTGGGATCATTAATGCTATTTATACCTTAAAGTATAAAGTATATAAACAATACTGTCAAATTAGACTGCATTTTACTATAATAGCAAAAAGTTTTGTTTTTTTTTTTTTTTTAACAAGCAGCAATTTTTGGTTGTAGATTAGTCATAAGACCCCTTTAAAGCAAGGTAGGAAAGACCGTTCCATCTTCTGCAGTGCTCCCAGTGGTGACCATTCACCACTTGTTGGGTGTGCAAAGCAACAAGTCAACCACTGCACACAGCAGAATTATGATAGCTTAACACTCATGCTGGAACAGGCTTACCTGCCTCCCTGGGAAAAAGACCGACTTACTTGGATAGTTTTTGAACTGGCCCTTAAAGCATATTCCAATTACTGCAGGTGGATTTGACCCATAGCTGATTAGGATGTCAATGGATCAAAGCATAGAGCCAATACCTAATATTTTTAACAAGCTACATTACTATACATCATGCACAATCAAGTGAGATTCAAATTGCAAAATAAGGCTTTGTTCAACATCTGTCTGTAATTAATGCAAATAACATGCTGCTAATTAAGTCAAGACCTTGCTCTCGAGCTTACAAACAGTACAAATATATAAAATGACTATAGAAAGATATTGGTGGATTTTTTTTATTCACACTCCCCAATTCAGCAAAACCATAGCAAACAAGATTGGTAAACAATACCAATGTTAAAGCACATATGGTGAATATAGTCTTTGAAAGGAGCCTCTCTTTTAAAGCTACCCCTTCCATGTCTCTCTATATTGGGTTCAAAAGTTATGTCTTTATGGCAGTCCTGACATCTTTCACTCTACTGCAGGCATGGACAGTGCTCTGAATTTCCTAAGTCCACTATTATCTCCAGCTCGGATAACCCCGTCAGACTGGGGGAGTTTCAGATACGTAAAAGGTAGGGAGGATAAGATTGGGTGGGCAGTGCAGCCAGCAACACGGGAAAGCAGATCATACAAGGCAGAATACAGCGCAGAGTGAGTAAAGAGTGGAAATGATCAGAGCACTGTCCTGCTTGCACTGCTCAGACTAGAGTACAATTTTTTCAGGACAGTCCCGAGTGTAAAGATTCGTCACACACATGCGACCGTGTGGTCACGGCCCCCGATGTGTCCGAACGTTCGTTTCGGCCGATAAGCGGCCTATGTATGGGCCCTTTATCGTCCGAAACGGGCGTTCAGATCTCCGAACGCCCGGCCGTTTTCAGACGATAATGGCCATACACGGGACCCGCGATCGCATGTTGTAGGAGGCGTTACTTTGTGAGCCACTGAAGACTAACTTTCTAAATCCACTAGAGACAATTGAAGGGTCATTTGGAAGGTAGAAAGGGCTATTTCACCATAATTTCCCTGGTAACTGTAGCATCAGAAGCACATTGAATGTAATTTAGCAACGGCTTCAATTAATACCTGCAAAAGTTAGCCATGTCTAGAAAGTGCTGCATAGCAGTGAGCCAACAGTCGGCAGCAGCGAATAAACTCACTACTCACCCTGGTGGAAGACGCTTCTAATTGGCCACAAAGAGTGTGGGTGTTCCACAAACTGTCTGGAAACATTAGGAGGACACTCCAGACTGTTCACACCAATCACAATCTGCTTTGGCTGACATTATCTAGTGAGCACGAGGCTTTAACTACAAATATCAGATACCCGGGTTTATGCCAACAAAATCACCAGCAAAGGAAATAAATCTGTAGTGGTAGACAGAGGAAGGTATATACAGTCGGCATTTATTACCAACGTCCTGCATCACATAGATAGAAAATTAATTTACCTGTTTCAGGTTCATTGACAGAAAAAAAAAAGTTTGTTTCTGAACTTTACATTTCCAAAGCAAATTCATACAGTTTAAACATACAGGCGATCTTATTGCATTATAAACCCAATATAATAAAGTAAAAATATTTAACAGAAAGATTTTTTTTTCTGGCCTTATATGTTTAAATATAGACTTATGGTCCGTACACAGGTGCGATCGCAGATGCCGACCCGCAACGTGTTACGACGGGGCGTTTCGCAGATATACTTCATACACATCAGGCGTCTCAGTTCGGCACCCACGATCGCACATGTGTACGAACCTTAAGCCACAATTCCACGTTCCCTCACCTCGACGAACGCGCTTGCGATTGGTTAGCATTTGAGAATCACAACGCATGTCAATGTGGGTACTTTGCTTCTGGACTATTGCGTTGAGTGCACCGCATAGAAGACTAAAATGCTTTTCATCCTCATTTTCGTCTGGTATAGTCTGGCCTCAGCCTAAAAGTCTCAAGTTTTATGTAAACATCTGCCTTAAACCCGCCAGCAAGAATTCTGGATTGACCCTAGAAGCAACTTTACTTACAGACCAAGGTAATGCACAAAATACTCCTCTTGCCAGCTTGCTTGTTCATTCTGTTTTCACACCTCGGCATCATTACAATACAAGAAAAACATTCATAATTCAAATATTTGCAATCATTTCCCTTGCTTAACACCAAATATATCTAAAGTAAGGGTAACTAATGCCTTTACACACAGGACACTTATGTGTGGGATATCCCTAAATCTGCAGCCAATTGAAGACTGTAGGAATGACTGTGCTTTACTCAGGCTAGGTACACAACTTTCGATAATAGTTGGCCTCCCACAATATTTTGGTCATGGTTTCCTATATCTGCGTATATAACAATCTCTGTAACCAAATTAAAATTCATAGATACATCAGTAATTTTGCCAATTGAAATCTCAAACGTTGCCTGCGTCTTAATGTGTCAGTTTAAAATCTGACTGTACCAGACATTATTTTGGAATGATCAACCATAATATGCACTAAAATATCCCCAATGGTTAAGTGCCACCAACACTAAAAGTGGAGACCAGTTAGCTGCTAGTTATATAAATGAGAAACAGATACCTGGCAACCTTGCCTGGTGAAACATACAAGTTGGAACCTGCTCAAGTAAGTGTTTTTACCAGTGCATGCAGCTGCCTTTATGACCGTAAATTGTAACTTTACTATTTGTTCTCTCTCTAAAGATCATCAACATATGTCATGGTGATCTTCTCGCATGAAGTTAAACATTAACCACAACTTCATATACCACATTTTAACAGCTTATGGGGAAACCAAACTTCTGGTCCACAAGAGCTGACAAACGGGCCAATATTTGGAGCAAATGATCAGTCACGCTGATTTTTCTAGTTGGGATAAAACAAAGGAAATAAGTGAGGTGGGGAAATGTAAAAGGCTAATTTTACTGATTGGAATAGAAGAAGATCTGCAAAAATTGGACACGCTAATCGATTAAATATCCCCAAGTAGTGATGATAGTGTGGCCTTTAATAGTCCACACTTTACGGCCTTGATCGGGTGATACCAGTTATTTCCGACTATCAAAAAAAAAAAAAAAAAAAGCCAAATTCAGAATCAGTAAAAAAAAAAATGGACCAAAGTTGTGCCACGTGTACCATGCTTACAGATGATGCTATTGATGGGCATCTTGTTTAAAACCCCTCCACCCCAACCCCACTGTTATAGTGTGCTTAATTGTCATAATACTGTCACATAACGAAGACCCTTCTATGGAACCCATTATCCCGGTTTAGACGTAAAGCTAACCCCTAGGATTATTTTTTTTTACAATTTTTCAAACCCGGCTCGAAAATAGAATGCGGAAGCTCGAAAATGAGGAAAGTTATTTTGTTTAAAGTTCTGGATAATGTACATGTTCCCGACCATTTCCCAGGTCCCAGAGCCATCACTCAGAAGTAACCATTGCTATTTACCTTATATTTAGGCAGATATGCGGATTTTTGCCTCCCATTGACTTTAAATGAATTTTTCCAAAAAGCAGCGAATGGCAGGTGGAAAGGATTTTAGCAGTTTCGCCATCTCTATCCTTATCATGGATTATCAATTTGTTTTTTATGTTTGATTAAACTTTGCTGTTAATACAATAAATTGCTTTACTAATTTATCCATTAAACTATTTCATCTGAGAAGGCACTCACAGGAATCTTCATCTAATAAAACTTAATTTATTTGGTCTACATGTTTAAACCATAACAGGCTTTGTCAGACTAAATTCTACAATCAATTAGTTTAAACAGCCAAACCAGAGACCCCCCCCATCATGAAACCCTTAAACCCGTTAAAACCAAAAACATGCCTGAGCACGTTGCAACAATCCCATGGCCATCAAAGCCACACAAATAGCATCCCCACACCTTGCTAGAATCCGACCACCAACAACTATGTAAAGCAGCATTTACATAGTTAAAACCATGCATAATGTTCGTACAGGTTACTACATTGCAGAAACAAGTGCGGTCAGTTGCGATAGGGAAAATTATGCATCTCCCCCATGTGCTTAAAGATGCCCATCTTCAAGCAAGGAATCTGGGGTAAGTAGTTTTCATACATCAATTGGGAAATAATTAACTTATTTTATAATCATGTACACAGAAAGTACCATAACCCTTCATTATTTCAGCTGAATTATATCCCAGGGTATTTACAAGTCTGTCTGAGGTGTGTTTTTTTCAGTGGCCCAAACTGGTTTACCTATTGAAAACACCAGTTTCTTATTCAATATGCAAATGGCTATTTTGCGACGTTGGTGCCAACTTGCATGCCCAAAACCAAGTTGGGGGCCAGGTTGACTCAACGGTACGTCCAAATCTGTCTGTTGTGTTTTTTCAGTGGCCCAAAGGATTTACCTATCGAAATACACCAGTTTCTTATTCATATCTGACCAAGAAACCAACTCAGCCTGCGAATAAGAAACTAACAATAAGAACCAACTTCCTTCGTACCCATTATCCCATTTAGACCATGGGGAAAAAGGTTGAAACCCCTCCACTAGGGAGCGCTGTCACACTCCTCCTGCTATAGAACGTATTATCCCAGTTAAGACCATGGGGGAAAGGTTGAAACCTCCCCTAGGGTGCGCTGTGACGAGCTCCATTCAGTATAGAACCCATTATCCCAGTATAGACATGCCTAAGGCTGACCACTAGGGTCGCTGTGACGAGCGCCATTCGTCTGTATAACCCATTTTCCCAGTATAGACCATGACTAAGGCTGACCTAGGGTGCGCTGTAACCAGCTTCATCCTGCTATAAACCAATAATCCCAGTTTAGACCATGAGGAATAAGGCAGATCACTAGGGTGCGCTGTGACCATCTTGTAGTGGCATAGCCCCGGCCCCCATGTAATAGCCCAGACGGGGAGATACTCACACACGGTGCCTCTCTTTCCTACACTGGTACGTGCCCCGACCGTCACCACCTCTTAACTTCTTCCTCCACCTCCGCCTTTCCCGCCCCGTTCTTCTGGGACCCCTCATCGTCTGCAACCCCGGTGTCCTCAGGGTTACTGTCCCTTCTTCGCACACCATGTCCTCCTTCTTCTCGGTCTCGTTGGATGCGGCCATTAGTCCCGTGACGCACAGAGGGTCCGATACACCTATATATTACCGAGGAACAAAGACAAACCGAACCACACACACAATAGCCCAGCAGGAGAAAACCGCGCAGCCGCAAACCTCTTCTGATAGCCAAAGATAGGAGGGCGGTGCTTTCACATGCGGTGTGTGTTGATTGGACAAGTTCGAACCCAGTGACCAAAACACACGCCCATTTTCCCGCCTCGATTCTATGGCGCGCAGACGGTGATTCGACTTGTAGCGTGCTATGATTGGACTGCCAGTCACGTGGTGACTAAAGAGAGGAGGCAGTCTTCCCCCATACTGTCCATGCTGATTGATACTTTTGGTCACTTGACTAAACTCCCTCCCTCTTCATATTCTTGCTGCGATGGTTTGAGTGTGTAGCAGATAATGAACCTTTAGGGCCACATTGTCTCGTATTGCGATCTGTTAGCACATGCCAGGCTAAGCAATGTGAGTGGCCACACTTACGTAACATGTAATTAAGGTTGAATGAAGACATACGTTGATCAGTCCAACCTATATTTTCCAGATGAAGGCAAAAAAACAGCTAAAAACGGGGGAGGGGGGAGGGGGGGATTCCTTCCTGACTCCAAACAGCAATTGGAAAGTATCCCTGGATCAACCAGATCTATATGCATTAATACCAGTAATTCTCACTATTCAGTGAACTTGCCATTACCACACCTGCTGGAAGACAGTTCCACAGTTCACCTTTCCTAACCTGAAGATGAAACTCTTTTTCTTCCAACCTTAAAGAATGTCCACGCCTCTGATATGAACTATTACAATGCACCAGATAGTTTATTGTATGCCCATTATATATTTGTATAAGGTTATCATGTCCCCACGCAAACGTCGCTTCTCCAATGTAAACAGCCCTAACTTGTCTAATCTGCCGTATATTCAAGCCCATCCATTCCCCTTTTATTTTAGTTGCCCTTCTTGAACTGCCTCAATTTCCAAGATGTCCCTTTGTATATGGGATTCCAAAACTGCACCGCATATTCCAAATGAGGCCTTACCAGTGCCTTGTAAAGAGGGAGAATAATATTTTTCTCTCTTAAATCTATTCCCCTTTTTATACAAGACAATATCTTGCTAGCTCTAGCTGTTGCTACCTGGCATTGTTTGCTAGCTAAGTCTGTTATCTACCAGAACCCCCAAATCTTTTCCATTACAGATGCACTAACACAGAGTTATTTATGGTGTAGGTGGCACAGGGATTATTAATCCCAATACATCACCTTACATTTCCAACATTGAATCTCATCTGCCATTCTGCTGCCCATTTTGATAATCTATCTGGTCTGCTTGCAGCACTTGCACATCATTGAAGTTTCCAAAGCTCTACATAGTTTATTGTCATCAGCAAACACTGAGACCTTGCTCTCCATGCCCCCTTCTAAGTCATTTATAAACACTAAACAGAAGCGGCCCCAGTACAGAACCCTGAGGCACTCGGCTTAGAACTTTAGCCCACATAGATGTAGCTCCATTAAGCACCACTCTCTGCGATCCAATAACCAGTTCTCTATCCATGAGCCAACAGTTCTCAGTTTTAACTTGTGTCGCCTATGTGGCACATTATCAAAAGCTTTTACAAAATCCAAATATACCACATCCACTGCTCTGCCTGAATCTAACTTCTTACTTGCTTCTTCATAAAAACCAATTAAATTTGTCTGGCATGATCTATTTCTCATAAATCCATGCTGACTACTACTAATAAGATGATCTCTGGAGACAAAGTAAAGGATATGATCCCGTAACAAAGTTTCCATCACCTTCCCTACCACTGATGTTAGGCTTACAGGTCTATAGTTCCAGGCTGTGAACGACTACCTTTTTTGAATATTGGTATTACATTGGCTTTTTCCCAATCCAGCGGCACATCCCCAGACCAAAGCAAATCTGAAAAGATGAGAAACAATGGTCTAGATAGAACTGAACTAAGCTCCTTTAAAATACGAGGATGCAATCCATCTGGTCCTGAAGATGGATCTGTAGTCTGCCCGGTTCTCCGGAACCCCTCAAATTTTTATCCTCTTCAGAGTAAGGGACATTACATCAGACATCCCCCCCCTCCCGGAGTCGCGGGAGTCTACCAGATTTTGGGGTGGTCTCCCGCACATCCACGAGACCACACCAAACTCCGCGACCCAAACTTACCTGACAGCTCTGCCTCCGGTACACCTTCTTTCCCTTCCACGCCTCTTCTGTGACATAAATTACTTCACATGTAGAGGCCCGCGCTAAACCCAGCCCCCTTTGCAATGTCATTGACGTCAGCCTGCCATATCCTCACCCTTTGTGATGTCATTGACGTCACGATAGTCGCTCCGCCCCTTCTCCCCACCCTGCCGGAAGCCAAATTCGTCGGGTGGGATGTCTGCATTACATTGACTTGTTCTACAAACTGGTGTTACAAAATTCTAACAAACCATTAAGTGTCGGTTGCTATCTTGTATTGAAGGTCTGAAGGAGCACACGTCCGTCCCAAAGAAAAAAACCCACTGGAAACCCTTTTAGGCGCACAGTTGCCATCTTGTATATAGGGTCTGAAGGAGCACACGTCCGTTCCCAAAGAAAAACCCACTGAAAACCCTTTAGGCGCAAAGTTGCCATCTTGTATACAGGGTCTGAAGGAGCACATGTCCGTCCAAAGAAAGAGCCACTGGAAACTCTTTTAGGTGTGTAGTTGCCATCTTGTATTAAGGGTCTGAAGGACACACGTCCGTCCCAAAGAAAAACCCACTGGAAACCCTTTAGGTGCACAGTTGCTATCTTGTATTAAGGGTCTGAAGGAGCACATGTCCCGTCCCAAAGAGCCACTGGAAACCCTTCCAGGTGCCCAGTTGGAATCTTATATTAAAGATCTGGAGGATCAATATAGGGTTCTAGCCAGCAAGATCCTAAGGGAACATGTGGCCAGAGTCAGTGCTTGGAGGGCCTACCGGGTGGAAAAAAACAGGAAGAACCATGAAGCCTGTGCAAGCTGATCAAGTCTAAAGGAAAAGGATCAGTGAACTGAATGAGAAACTGGAGCCTATTACACTGGCACTGGAACGGGCTAAAGTTTATAATCAGGTACAGTAACAGTCTCTCTTATCTACTATACACAACAAGTGAATACCGTATTCTTTGTATTTGTAATAAAAAGGGGGTTAGAGATCAGATGTTAGCAAATGTTTGTGGGCCTGTAAAAAGGTAACATCTCATTGGCTGCTGAAAATTAACAGCACAGACACATTTTTGCACCTCATATTAAGTGCCTTTGGGGGTCTTTTTTTCTTATGGTGATACAGTCATGTATTACCCCTGAGTGCACTGCCCTATGAGTTTTTGAGGGTGATACACAGGTCCTGTATATTAGCTGTGTCCCCTCACTCTTGGGAAATACCACTATCAAATAAGCCTGAAAGTGTTTAGATGCACATTTTCCTCACGGTCAGTAAAATTGGCAGTTGCCACAAATACATTTCATTGTTTTATATATTCCAATACTGTAATACAGCAAATTAAAGTGATATGTCTGGGTTCTTTAGAGGGGGGTGTTATTGACCAAAAGGAACTTAATATATCTATTTAATTTTATCTTTTTGTACCACACGTCCGTCCCAAAACAACACCCACTGAAAACACTTTTAGGTGTGAAGTTGCCATCTTTTATAAAGGGAAGAAGCACATGTCCATCCCAAAACAACACCCACTGGGAACCCTTTCAGGTGGGCAGTTGCCATCTTGTATTAAGTGTCTGAACGAGCACACGTCCGTCCCAAAGAAAAACCCACTGGAAACCCTTTTAGGTGCACAGTTGCCATCTTGTATTAAGGGTCTGAAGGAGCACATGTTCGTCCCAAAGAAAAACCCACTGGAAACCCTTTTAGGTATGCAGTTGCCATCTTGTATTAAGTGACTGAAGGAGCACACGTCCGTCCCAAAGAAAATCCCACTGGAAACCCTTTTAGGTGGGCAGTTGCCATCTGTATTAAGTGTCTGAAGGAGCACATGTCCGTCCCAAAGAAAGAGCCACTGGAACCCTTTTAGATGTGCAGTTGCCATCTGTATTAAGTAATAAGGAAAGTAGGGCTGTCCAGTCGTTTATATTTTTCAAGGGGTAATCCCTCTTTATTGCAGTACACCAACACACGATGTTTTGGCCGCTTGGCCTTTTTTCAAGTGTTCTTGGTAAGTGCACTTGATAAAGGCCACGCAGCCGAAACGTCGTGTGTGGCGTACTGCAATAAGAGGGATTACCCCTTGAAAAATATAAACGACTGGACAGCCCTACTTTCTTTATTTCTTAGTATTGTCTATCTGGCAGTGAGGTGGCCGAAGGGACTGGACGCCTGGGAGGTACCTCAAGTATTTCTTTTTGTTATATAAGTGTCTGAAGGAGCACACGTCCGTCCCAAGAAAAACCCACTGGAAACCCTTTGGTGCACAGTTGCTTTCTTGTATTAAGGGCTGAAGGAGCACACGTCCGTCCAAAAAACACCCAATGGAACCCTTTAGGTGCACAGTTGCCATCTTCTATTAAGGGTCTGAAGGAGCACACGTCCGTCCCAAAGAAAAACCCACTGGAAACCCTTTTAGGTGCACAGTTGCCATCTTGTATTAAGGGTCTGACGGAGCACACGTCCGTCCAAAAGAAAAACCCACTGGAAACCCTTTTTTGGCGCACAGTTGCCACTTTTATTAAGGGTCTGAAGGAGCACACATCCGTCCAAAGAAAAACCCACTGGAAACTTTTAGGTGCACATTGCTAATTTGAATTAGGGTCTGAAGGAGCACACGTCCGTCCCAAAGAAAAACCCTCTGGAAACCCTTTTAGGTGCGCAGTTGCCATCTTGTATTAAGGTTCTAAAGGAGCACACGTCCGTCCCAAAGAAAAACCCACTGGAAACCCTTTTAGGCGCACAGTTGCCATCTTGTATTAAGGGTCTGAAGGAGCACACGTCCGTCCCAAAGAAAAACCCACTGGAAACCCTTTAAGGCGCACAGTTGCCATCTTGTATACAGGGTCTGAAGGAGCACACGTCCGTCCCAAAGAAAGAGTCACTGGAAACCCTTTTAGGTGCACAGTTGCCATCTTGTATTAAGGGTCTGAAGGAGCACATGTCCGTCCCAAAGAAAGAGCCACTGGAAACCCTTTCAGGTGCCGTTGGAATCTTATATTAAGGATCTGGAGGATCAATATAGGGTTCTAGCCAGCAAGATCCTAAGGAGAACATGGTGCCAGAGTCAGTGCTTGGAGGGCCTACCGGGTGGAAAAAAAACAAGAAGAATCATGAACTCCTGTGCAAGCTGATCAAGTCTAAAGGAAAAAGGATCAGTGAACTGAAAGAGAAACTGGAGCCTATACACTGGCACTGGAACGGGCTAAGTTATAATCGGTACAGTACAGTCTCTCTTATAATACTATACACAACAAGTAGAATATTGTCTTCATTGTATTTGTGTTTGTCATACTGAATACTTTAAACAAATAAACCTATTTCCATCTGTATAATAAATATATTTCTTATCTCCCTGTTATAGGGACCTAAGGAAACTAAAAAGGAATGGACGTTTCATCATAAGATAAGTTAACCAGGTAATGTATATGGGATTTGGGTTTGGATTCTTTTTAAACCAGACAGCTGATAACCAGGTCTGATTGTTACTGATAGTTACATTTAGCTTCGTACACATGTGCGATTGCAGGGCCCGACCCTTGATGCATGGTGTGTACAAACAGGTTTAGATCATCAATGATGCCTGACTAATCACCCATACACTTGATGCCTGACTGAACACTTACAGATAGTTGGCTGAAATGACTTTTTGTACACATTGTGCGGCTCGGTCAGGTCCGCGATCACACATGTGTACGCCCCTTTATTTCAAGTTGATCCAGAGATTAGTCTGATTGCCACTTACACGGGGATGTACAATAGGTAGTTTGGATATTACCTAACAGCTGCAGCTCTGTCCCAGGCCGGTCGGCCCTGCCTTTTCCACTAGGCACACCATAATAGGGACGCTCGGGGACCTGACTTACTTAACCACCGCGATCCACTCGCAGCCGCTCCTTCACTGACAAGCCGCTCTGTCACCGACCACCGCGCCCTATCTTATGCGCACAATCGCGCGCAATTCAAAGATAGGCGCACGATCAGGACGAAACAGCTGTTTACTGGTGCAGAGCGGCGCGCAGTGGAGCGGCGGGGTCAAGGTAAGTTCCCGGTCCCCCGAGCGTAAATATTCCAGGAGGTGAGAATAAGCGTATTCACCTCCCTGTGATAAATAGAAACGAATGGCACATACTTAATTTGGGGGTTTAGTGTTCTTGTAATAGCTCCCTGTCAAATGGACACAACTTGGAGGTGTTAGCCCAAGGGGAAACCAGACCTCCACGCCTTATCGGTACAGTCTTCACTATCCCATCCACAAGATTAATTGATGCCACTGTTCTTCCCCTGGAATAACATATTAACACATGCCTGGAGCTAATAACAAGGCCCTGCAGGGCTTGCAGCTTGTAGTCCCACCTCGCCCATAATATATTGGCCGAAGCGGACATGTGTTACGGCCCGTACAACTCCAACGTATGTATGAAGCTTAAGTGCCTAGTTATTCTTGCTGTCTTTTTGGATAGCCTTGTCATAGATAATCCAGGAATAGTGAAGAGTTAACTAGTGCAACATAAAACACTGCAACATTAATAAGGACACCTGGTAACCTAGTGTTAATGATTTAGAGAAGGAAGATCAGGTGGAGAAAGAAGCCAGACATGATGATAGAGATAGCTACAAGGAGCTGGTAATAGTCAAGGGTGGGGTTAGGTAACTGGGAAGAAGTGCAAGCAGTTGCAGCTCTTAAGACTCTGAAGGTTGTGACCTTTGTCTGAGTCACCATGTCCCTCAACCATTATTCAACATTTTTGTGAAAGCGCTCAAACACCAGCACGTGCTATAAATTTTCTTCCGTTGTGCTGCTGTCCAGAGCATCCTGCCCACGTCCTAATTGTCTAGCAAATTGTTAAAGTAGGATCAGCACACAGATTGAGCAAACCCATTTATTCAGTGAAAACCAAAAGATAAAGTTTCGGGGGACCTATGAAACCCTTTATCAGATGCCTACAACCATATTCAACAATTGCAACCACATTTTAATACATCAACTAGCAATGGTTGCCAGGACTCTCAGGCTGAAATTACACTAGGGTAGATAAAATTGGTTTGGATATTAGTAAACACCTGAAGAGGAAACCTATCATTTTAAAGGAAGCCAGGAAAAAGTATGATAGACAACAATAAAAGTCCTTACAAAAATATGTCAATCACCAGGAATATATTTTCTAGGCCCATTGGCTACCTGGGATTTTTCAATGGTGGAGTTCCACCATTTGCAGTTCTGTTTAAATGTAACTTGATCTAGTTATGTAGCATGACATACACATCACACACTGGGTAGTAGGTACATGGCAGTAGAAGTACTAGGGAATGGCAGTAAGCCAGCTAACGACTTGGTAGGTACTTGGGGAAAAAACACTATATTAACGGCATGTCCACCTTTAAACAAGGGTTACTTGCCAGTTATCATCCCGCAACCTTCCACTGCTATGTTTACCAGCTATATCAGCATTTGTAGTGAGATGTTTTAGGATATGCCTTTATTCTGGCAAAGTAGACTGTCAATCAAGGCTGTCACTGCTGATATCACAGCCAATGATTGACTGCTCTTTCCCCTGCTTCCTCCTCTGCATGATGAAGAAGGCAGATACCTTTGCCAGAAAGGAAGATTAACTTATTGTTAAATATTTGGTTACAAACTCATGTAATCAACTGATAACAAATCGCAGTTGTGGGTGTGCAGACAGGGGTGGGCATGCCCTTTAAATGGTCTAGTTACTAAGTGTTTGGTAAAGGAGAAAAAATAAACAGTATAACCAAGTAGAGGGAGTGTTTAAAGAATTATCTCAGACCCAAGGCAGGAAAGAACTGAGGTCTGAGGAATGGATGTATCCATGTACTGGAAGAGTTAAGAGAAACAGAAGTACTGACCAGCAATGCTGCATGCCAACATAATTCGTTTGATTGTAGTCCAAGGTCCTTTGTTAATTCAGTTATTCTCTACACAACAATTGTACTGATTACCCCGGGAGAAAGAATAATAACCAAGTCCAAACTTAAACAAAAATTGTCGTTACCTGCCCCCAATTCCACCCAACCATTTCACCCATATTAGAGTATTAAGGTAATATTGCCTCCATTCTGGCATAACAATCTGCTCCTCACTCATGCGGTCAATCAAGGCTGTGACTTGCTATCAACACAGTTAATGATTAAAAGTCCTTTCCCTTGATGCCTGTCTTGCACATGCTCAAGTTCTAAAAGCTCATTGAGCAAGGGGAGGAGGCAGAAATGGAGAGAACGAGGGCAATACCTATCTGGTTAGAAATGCATGCCATTAAGTGCTAAAAATAGCAGTGTCAGGAACTTACCGCCGCTCTGGTCCCACGCCCGCTCTGCACTTCAGGTGGGCGGCGCCGAGACGTCATGACGATCGTAGTGTTTGCTACCCCAGCTCCATCTGTACTTACCGCTTCCTGTTTCAGTGACCTCCTTGCCAGTTCCAGAGTCATACTTACCTTGCCAGTCAGAGGAAACTTACGCCAGTTCCAGATCATACTTACCTTTGACCAGTTCCAGTCATACTTACCTTGCTCCAGAGGAATACTTACCTTGCCAGTCCAGAGTCATACTTCTTGCCAGTTCCAGAGGAACTTACCTGCAGTTCCAGAGAATACTTACCTTGCCAGTTCTAGAGGAATACTTACCTTGCCAGTTTCCAGAGTCAACTACTTGCCAGTTCCAGAGGAATACTTACCTTGCCAGTTCCAGAGTCAATACTACCTTGCCAGTTCCAGAGGAATTACTTACCTGCCAGTTCCAGAGGAACTTACCTTGCCAGTTCTAGAGGAATAACTTACACTTGCCAGTTCCAGAGTCAATACTTACCTTGCCAGTTCCAGAGGAATACTTACCTTGCCAGTTCAGAGGCATACTTACCTTGCCAGTTACAGAGTAATACTTACCTTGCAGTTCCAGAGACATATTACTTGCAGTTCCGAGGAATACTACCTTGCCAGTCCAGAGGACACTACTTACCTGCCAGTTCAGAGGAATACTTACCAGTTGCCAGTTCAGAGAATACTTACCTGCCAGTTCCAGAGTCATACTTACCTGCCAGTCCAAGGAATATTACCTGCAGTCCGGATAACTTACCTTCCAGTTCCAGAGGAACTTACCTTCTCAGTTCCAGAGTCATACTTACCTGCATTCCAGAGAATACGACCTTGCCAGTCCAGAGACTATACTTACTTTGCCTGTTCCGTGTCTACACTTACCTCACCAGCTCCAAGACTACTTACCTGTTTCAGCTTCCCAGCTCCCAGCAGCACTTCTCCTTGGTATGCAGTTTCCAGTAGTGCCTCAGTATCCTGCATACAATTCCCATCAGCCTATCTGCTCCAGTATCCAAACCTACGACTGGTCTCCTTCTGAAGCGTTTTTGTGAGTACCCTGGCCATCCGGCCGTATTTATTACAGCAGTTGGGGTTAGCTGATAAGCAGCCATTTTTTTTGTTTTGGGGGGGGGCTTGTTAAAATGTAAATTACCCTCAAAGCTTTATTTCTTTAAAATGTTTAGAGTTCAGGGAAAATTTCTAAGTGTGTTCTACATGAAAATACACAGCTGTGAACCATTAAAACCCTTCATACGTAAAGCCTGCAGTTATTTTCACATATCATTCTCTTTGAGCTTAGGCATGTTTCCTTCCTTCAATGCCTTTGTGTTCAATGTGTGCGTTGTGAGGAAGGTAATGGACTGTCTGCTCTACTTTCGATTAAGTAAGTAATATTTACTGTAGCTTGAAAAGGCCAAATTAACTTTTTTTTTTTTTAATTATGGTTTGTTTATATTGTGATTATTGTTTTAAACTGTCTCCAAGTTTTCCAGCTTGAGAACTCAGTATGAATGTGCTTGACACATTGGAGAGGTGTGCCCTGTTCTCTTAAGGAATCTTGGAAAGGTTTCCAGTATAACGGCAAATGATTTCCCATCCACTTTAATGGGAGAATAACTCTCAAACGCCATCATGCTGAAGTTCCAGGTCATGTGATCAAAGCCCAAGTGCACCTGGATCTGAGGCTACTCTAACTCACAGCGCGTCTCTCTGAATAAAACACACAAATACAAAGACAAAACTAAAAAATAAAAGTCCTAAAATTACAAAAGAATAGTAATAAAATAAACACACATGTATTTACTCGGATTAACATATTAATTACGTTAATTACAATAGAAAAGGATTGGCCTTCCGGTAATGCTCACCGGGCAGGGGTCAACATAAGCTTTGGGTTTATGTCGACTTCAGTTCCCCTTTAAAAGCTCTGGCTACTTCTAATAGTAAACTTAGTTTCTTGACAAGCACCATTTAGAACAGTCATTAAGTTCACTTAATATACTTGCCGCTATCAACACATGGCATGTTAGTGCTGCTTGAATTACACCACTGCTTTCATTGTATTGTTTACATGAACGCTTAATAATAGATATTTACTCAGACTAATATGGACCATATGTACGCAATATTTGGTTCCATAATAAAGGCTTGTTTCACAACTACGGAATAGCTCCTGTGTATACCCGGGGATCCTGTTTATAAAGCTGATTAGACTCTGGCCAAAGTGAACGTTGTACACATGAATCTGTAATTGAAGTACAGGGTCGTGTACACCATAGGGGGGCAGTAAGAGTGCAGAGCTGAGTTTTGTGAAGGGTTCACATGATATGTGGGTAAAGGAAGAAATCAATAAAACAAGATTCAGTGTCTTAACCATAAACATTAGATACAGTTGGCAAACTCCATTGTATCAAGGCAAACAGAGAAAGGGTCCCAACATGCAACAATCCTGAGTGTTTGATATTGTCCAATTGGTGGGCCAATCGCATAATGACCATTTTTTCCATCCTATCAAACCTGCTGGAAATTTTTTTATAGGACAATACTAATGTAAATGATACCGGGATAAGTACAATCGTTATTGCTGATCTATGGGCCCCTTCATTATTATCTGTTTGAAATAAGGTTTATGCATGGAATGCCCAACCTACAGCAACTCTCAATACCCTCCAACAAATATGGACTACCCACGCTGAATTGTAAGGGGGATAGTTTGTATCCCTGGTTGTGAATGCTGGGAATTGTCGTTTTCGAACACAGGTTGGTCACCCCTGATTTAGAAACGTGTGATTTACCTTGACAAACAGAGATATTCTTGTCTGTTCAGTCCCATCGTCACCGACTTCTGATATGGTTGTTATTGTCAGGTGACCGGTGGGGTCCAGCAGGCGAGTCCGAAATCTAGAGGGGCGACATATACGGGGGGAGGTAGAGAAGTTGGGATTGAAGACAGGTTGGAATAGGTGGGTGAGAATGGAGATCCAGGGGTGTTGGGTGAAGTAGGGGACACAGAAGAAGAATTTGGATGGGGTAAGTTACCCTTTAGCTCCCAAGATATAAGAGTGGCCGTGCGTTCAGTCCATTTTGCCCTACATTTCATATGATGCTCCATCCGGGTGTTTCTGGGCCCAAGTCCATGCTGTCTGGACTGCTCGGGTTGGAGGTCAGTGGATGGTGTTACCCACTCCTTGGGCATTGCTGTTTCATACACTGGCTCCTCCATGCCTGGCGAGAGTATACGGACAGTCACAGATGCTAGGTATCTGCTATAGCAGGTGCACAATGTAAACAGCAGAATAGAAGCTTGTTTACTACAGATCTGTCTGCTTGGGTATTGTGAGCAGTTAATAGTAATAATCTACCATCTGCAGTGTGTACAGCTGGAGAGCTCCTGTGTAGGAAAAGGACAAGTGGTAGTGCTGAACACACATATGCCCAGGGAGGGGTGTCTCCACCCAGCCTTGTACAAGAGGGTGGGAATCACTGTCCAGACACCTTGGACTTAGAGCTCAGCTGTTATTTCTACCATCCATAACAATGTACATATACATTACTGATCTGGAAACCCTAAGAAGCCCCACCCAAAAAAAAAAAAAACTAGGGGCTAAGACTGACAATCTATGAACTGATTTTGATGTCACAGCCATCATTAGGATTAGAGATGGCCGAAGTTTGTTCTGTTTCCTGATTTCCTGATCTGACAACTGAACTTATATGAACAATATATGTGCTAAGCTGGTTAACACACGAGGGAAGGTGCTGGTTGTGCCTCTGTACTTACCGTTAAGATGGGCTGGTCGGTTTGAATGATATGGGTTTCACTGATGTTTAACCCCTGAAATCCTGTATTTCATTGACATACTGTCCACTGTAACAACCCTGCCTTCTTAATGACTTTATAAAGGAACATATTTATTCTATGTGAGGATTTCAATAGATCAACACTAATGTTACAACTATAACACAGCTGTAACATGGAACTGCTTAAAGAGGAATGGTGGTCTCCATGCAATAATCCAGGATCATGCGTCTAAGCTGCAGTCTATCCAATGTTACAGCAGAGTAAAGGGTGGTGTTTTTACTGGACTGTGAGTTGTGACATCACCAGCACTTGGGGGTCTGCTTCCAAGTTTAAGGATGGAGTATGCCACTGCTGGACAGAACATCAGCAGCATTGTAAACCCTAACCCAAATTTCTACATCATTTTAAAAGCTAGCGATAAGCCTAAGTATGTAATTTAATGTGCTTATCTAATGTCTTTTTTCACTGGTTGATTTTGCCAACAAAATTGGATGTTTTAATTGAGATTGATTCTGCCAGTCTTCTTCTAATATAGTAATATCGCTGAGTGCTCACTAGAGCACTAATTCATTTTGTGTTGGCGACTATTGACTGTTTACCCTAAACACAACCTAGATCTCTAAAGAAGAGAGATTATGCGCTACTAATAGCATATTAAACGGAATGTTCACCCTTTAAACATAAATCTGGCCAATTGTCCGTTACCTGCCCCGACACCAACACATATATTTTGCACTTTATTACATGCTTTACTATCCAGATAGTAAGGATAATTCTGGCTCCTCCCTCCTTGCAGGTCAATCAAGGTTGTGACGGCTGAATCACAACAATGATTGACTGCTTGTTTCCCCTGTTGCCTCCTCTGCACATGCTCAGCATATTAAAAGCTCTTAGAGCAGAGGGAGAAAGCAGATACTATCGCCAGAAAGGAACACAGCTAATCATTAATATCTGATTACAAAACATGTAATAAACTGGTAAAAATAGCAGCTGTGGTTGCAGGCAGATAACCGACAAGTCACCAGTTTTTGTTTTAAGGGTGGACATGCCCTTTAACTGTATGATGCCCTTTAACTCCATCATACATATTTGACATAAGCAAGTTTCATTGCATGATGTGCAGTTAAGTTAAAATGTTTGACATCTTTACTCATGTTAAATCAATAGGAAAACCCAGAGAATCAATATACTATCTACTGGTAGGTAAACGATTCTAACCTTGAAATTCCTGTTTATCCATAAAGGTATCTAAATGACCGCTAATGCAATAAATTACCCAGAGTGCTTTATTCACTTATCTTGTCCTTTGTACATTCCTTGAAGATTTCGTCGGGATTCATCATACTGACCTTTGAATGGTGCTGCCATTGAGGGAATACAATCACTCTGCCCCCTATCTAGCAGTGTATGTATTACCAGCAACAGTAATGAATGAGCCGTGGTGCCATTAGCCGCCTAGGCACCATGGGAGCATGGAGAGGCAGCTAGGGTTAGTTTCAGGTCAGGGGGTTGAAATTAGGCGGCAACTTAGGGATTGGGGAGTCAGTGCAGTTAGGCTGGGTGGGAGTTTGTGTGTATAAAAAGGGGAAGGTTAGGTGCTAAGGGGCATTCAATCCTTCAAAGAAAGTACACATGCTTAGCCAAACTAAGAAAGGGCAAGTAACACTTTGGCTATTGGCTACCTGGTGCAAACTCACCGCGATGCAGGTCTCGATGCATCGCAAAGTACTGGTGTCTCTGCACTTTTAATGGCAACTATAAAACTGATTGGGCAGCTGCGCAGTTAACTTTCGCGTTAGCCACACAATGAAGGAGTTTTAAGCCGCGCTAACCAATAAACACCGGTAATGCCACCAGGTGTTAGTGACCTGAATGCAGGTGTTGATTGCATTGTAACTAAGAGGGTGTATTAACACTGCCCAGGGTCAGCATAAAACAGCAATGTTCATGGCAGACAATGGTGTTGAATTTTTTCAGAAGGGGCCTTTATAAAAACTGAAATAAGGAAAGAAAAGATCACCAATACCACCAGAGAATGTGAGAAGAAAGACAGGAGAAGGAACATGGTCATCCCATTTGTGGTAGGGGAGAAATGAAGAATTTTTAGAAGACCCCGTATTTCCAGCTGCCTCTTAAACCAAAAAACACACAGAGGCAGCAAACTGGTGCATCCAAAGACCCAATACCGAAAAATAAGACAAAGCAACATCATATACGCAGTGCAGTGCAGTGGAGAGAGCTATGGTTTGTATGTAGAGAAAACAAAATAGCAGCTGCACCAACGTATGGCCCAACACAGAAGAGCAAATCTCAGGTCAGGACTCAGCCGTGTACCTGCATTAAAGTTGACAGAACTATGCACTAGCAAAATAGTTGCCAAACAGACATTGGTAAAATGGCAGTGGTAAATAGTGGGCATTGTCTGTGCATCAAGTCCAACCATTTACAACTGCCAAATTGTCAACGATTTACAATGTCTGTATGCCAAGTTGGCAAACAGACATGGTAAAATCAAAAAGGTTGGCAAATTGGCAGTTGTAAATGGTTGTTATTGTCTGTGATCAATTGCCTTTACATAGTAACATAGTTAATAGTAATTAAGGTTGAATAAAGAAATACGTCCATCAAGTCCAACCTATTCACCCCTTTTTTTTTTGTTTATCCCTACCTAACAGTTGATCCAGAGGAAGGCAAAAACCCCAGCTAAAAAGGGGAAAAAATTCCTTCCTGACTCCAAACGGCATTCGGAAGTATCCCTGGATCAACCAGATCTATATGCATTAATACCAGTAATTCTCAATTTTTTAGTTTTAGAAACTTATCCAGCCTTTTTTAAAGCTATTTATGAACTTGCCATTACCACATCTGCTGGAAGACAGTTCCACAGTTTCACAGTTCTCACTGTAAAGAAATCTTTCCTACCTGAAAATGAAACTTCTTTTCTTCCAACCTTAAACGATGTCCACGTGTCCTCTGATATGACCTATTAGTGAACATGCACCAGAGAGTCATTGTATGGCCCATTAATTATTTGTATAAGGTTATCATGTCCCCACGCAAACGCGCTTCTCCAATGTAAACAGCCCTAACTTGTCTAATCTGCCTGCATATTCAAGCCCTCCATTCCCCTTATTAATTAGTTGCCCTTCTCTGAACTGCCTCAATTGCCAAGATGTCCCTTTGTATATGGGATTCCAAAACTGCACCGCATATTCCAAATGAGGCCTTACCAGCGCTTGTTAAAGGGAGAAAATATTTTTCTCTCTTGAATCTATTCCCCTTTTTATACAAGACAATATCTTGAAGCTTCTAGCCGTTGCTACCTGGCATTGTTTGCTATAGCTAGTCTGTATCACCAGAACCCAAATCTTTTCCAATACAGATACACTTAACACAGAGTTATTTATGGTGTAGGTGGCACGGGATTATTACATCCCAAATGCATCACCTTACATTTATCAACATTGAATCTCATCTGCCATTCTACTGCCCATTTTGATAATCTATCTAGGGGCTTGCAGCACTTGCACATCATTGGAAGTTTCAAAGCTCTGCATAGTTTAGTGTCATCAGCAACACCGAGACCTTGCTCTCAATGCCCCCTTCTAAGTCATTAATAAACAGATTAAACAGAAGCGGCCCCAGTACCGAACCTGAGGCACTCCGCTTAGAACTTAGCCACATAGATGTAGCTCCATTAACCACCACTCTCTGTTTGCGGTCCGATAACCAGTTCTCTATCCATGAGCAAATGTTTTCTTCAAGGCAAAGTCCTCAGTTTATACATTAGTCGCCTATGTGGCACAGTATCAAAAGCTTTTGCAAAATCCAAATATACCACATCCACTGCTGTGCTGAATCTAACTTCTTACTACTTCTTCATAAAAAACAATTAAATTCGTCTGGCATGATCTATTTCTCATAAATCCATGCTGACTACTACTAATAAGATGACTCTGGAGACAAAGTCAAGGATATGATCCCTTAACAAAGTTTCCATCACTTTCCCTACCACTGATGTTAGGCTTAGGTCTATAGTTCCAGGCTGTGAACGACTACCTTTTTGAAATTGGTATTACATTGGTTTTTTCCAATCCAGCGGCACATCCCCAGACAAAAGCAATCTAAAAGATGAGAAACAATGGTCTAGATAGAACTGAACTAAGCTCTTTTAAAATCCGAGAATGCAATCCATCTGGTCCGGGGCTTTATTGATATTAACTTTGTCTAACTGTTTCCATACCATATCTCTGTAGCCAAGTGAATACTCTCCATTCTTCCCTGCATATTATTACAATCCCTACTGTAAGGACAAGGATCTCAACAGTAAAAACCGATGCAAAAAACTCTTTAGCAGATTAGCCTTTTCGGCATCCTCTACAACCACCTCAGCCCCATTATTTAATGGTCCCACATTCTCAGACCTCATCTTTTTACCATTTATATACTTAAAAACATTTTGGGGTTGGACTTGCTTTGTTCGGCAATCCGTATTCATTTTCTATTTTAGCTAGTTTAATTGCTTTCTTGCACTCTATTACAGCTTTTGTACTCCCTGTAAGCTGTTCTGTGCCTTCTGTTTTCAAAATTTTAAAAGCCTTTTTCTTTTTTTCCATTTCCCTTTTTACCTGAGCATTAAGCATGCAGGAGTGACCTCATTGTTTTACACTTGTTACCTAAAGGTACAGATTTAGAAATGTAATAGTTTAATATCCCTTAAAAGTGGTCCACATCTGCTCAGTATCTTACCTAGAAACTGTTCCCCCCAGTCTATAAGCAGGAGCGATTCCTTTAACAGCATAAAATTAGCTTTCCTAAAGTTAAAAGTTTTTGTTAAGCCAGTGCACTTTAGTTTTTTGCAACCTATATTAAATGACACTATTCATGGTCACTATTCCCTAAGCTTCCATTACCCCATCTCCAAAATGAGCTCAGGGTTATTAGATATCACCAGATCCAAAACGCATTCTGTCTAGTAGGAACTTCTACCATCTGTGAAAGAAAATGCTCATATAGGAAATTTAAGAACTTTATACCTTTTGAGGTGCTGGCAGTTTCCTTACTCCCAATCTATGTCAGGGTAGTTAAAATCCCCCATAACCAGAACATGCCCCATACCAGCAGCCTTTGCCAACTGCATATGGAGATGCATTTCCACCACTTCCCGGCATTTGGCGGCTTATAACATACTCCAACAATTAATTTACTACCTTTTGCTTCCTGTACAGTTCCACCCATATGTTTCTGCCATATTGTTTACTCCCCTATCTACCATCTTTTAAATTTGGCTTCAATTCTGTTTAACATACATACATACTCCTCCTCCTTTCTTATTAACTCTGTCATGTCTAAATAGAGGATCCTTCAATATTTACTGTCCAGTCGTGTGAATCATTAAGCCATGATTCTGCTATACCAATTACATCATACCTTTCCTTTAAAGCTATTATTTCAAGTTCGCCGGTTTTTCCAGCCAGATTCTTGCATTTGTAAACATACATTTTAGATTATCAATTGATTTACTTCCATACATGGTCGTACATTCTCCTTATCCTCTATGCTCCCCCCTCCCCTATCCTCCCTCCGTTGTGTTAATAGCCCCTGATCCCTAACTTCTCTATCTACCCCTGTGTATTTCAACGTTCCCTCCTCCCCCATACCTAGTTTAAAACCCACTACCAATTTGCCAACATATCCACAATGTGTATAATGGCCACAACCTAATATCAAGCGCACAATGTAATATATAACGCACACAATGTAATAAAATGCCAACAATGAAATGTGGCATCCGAATAACAGCACAATGAATATAATGCCCACAGTGTAATAATGGCCACAATGTAATATAATGGCCACAGTGTAATATAATGCCAACAATGAAAGTGGCATCCAGAATAACAGCACATGTAATTAATGCCCACAGTGTAATATAATGGCCACATGTAATATAATGGCCAATGATGTAATAATGCCAAATGTATATAATGGCACAATGTATATAATGGCCACAGTGTAATATAATGCCCACAATGTAATATAATGGCCACAGTGTAATATAATGCCCACAATGTAATATAATGGCCCACAGTGTAATATAATGGCACCACAGTGTAATATAATGCCCACAATGTAATAATGGCCACGTGTAATATAATGCCACAAGTAATATAAGCCACAGTGAATATAATGGCCACAGTGTATATATGCCACAATGTAATATAATGCCCACAATGAATATAATGCCCACAGTGTAATATAATGGCCACAATGTAATATAATGGCCACAGTGTAATATAATACCCAAATGTAATATAATGGCCACAATGTAATATAATGGCCACAGTGTAATATAATGCCCACAATGTAATATAATGGCCACAGTGTAATATAATGCCCCAAAATGTAATATAATCCACAGTGTAATAAATGACCCACAGTGTAATAATGCCCCAGTGTATAATGCACGTATAATGCCCACAGTGTATATCATTGCCACAGTGTATAATGCCCACAATGTAATATAATGCCCACAGTGTAATATGACCACAGTGTAATATAATGCCCACAATGTAATATAATGCCCACAGTGTAATATAATGGCCGCAATGTAATATATGCCCACAATGTAATATAATGCCCACAGTGTAAATAATGGCCGCAATGTAATATATGCCCACAATGTAATATAATGACACAATGTAATATAATGCCCACAAGGCTGAACACACTGTTTCGTGGCACCCCTTCATAAGGTCAGTCATCATGGGATGATTAAAAAGACTGGAACAGATAAAATGAATGAACTACCATTAATATATTTAGTTAAATGCCAGTTTACTTTAGTGCCAGTTAGCAAGGGCAGTCTTTAAAGGGTGTCTCTATCATGTGCAGCAGTGCCCCCTTGTGTTAGTTTGAGGTGTGGTGCTCTAATCCTGCGTTTCTGGTCTTAATGAAACAACCAACCCTCAACCTTATTCTGCCCTTAGACTAACCTCCTGCTTTCCGGAAAACCACCCGGCCAATACTTTGACCCAACCTTACAGACATAACATAGATGTGAAACTATAATGCAGACACCTGTACCTGGCCCAAGTCATAGTAGCTGAGCGATCGTGCCGGGTGAAGATTGGACTTTTGCTGCTTGGTTCGTTTGAGTGTGTAATCGGCACTCGGTATCCTGTATTGGAGAAAGTGTCGGCATGCTCAAACTTTAGGAACTGTAAGTAGAAGTTGGAAAGCCTCAGCCATTTATGCAGAGTCACGTAAGTCCCGGTTGGTGAGTCCAACAGGTTGCTGTTTGTCATATGTTAATGTAAGGATTCATTTGTTCTACACACTCAAGAACAGTGAACTAACTTACTTCACGCAGTGTGGTTGTGCTTCACTATTGACAATAGTTGTATCCAGGCAGTGGGACATTGATCTGCTAGGGTCCCTTAGTATGTCTACGATCTAGGATCTCCAGGATCTGGATATTTTATTGGGAGTTTTTTTTGTGCTGTTTGCAATATGTATATGGCTGTAGTTTTCATTTTTGACCAACAATATATCTAGACTGTGAGAGACGTCGTTGTTGGGACATTGTTTCAATTATTATCCCAAGGATAGAGTGCTGCATGGGGTCTACAGGGTTTATTTCCCATTAATTGTGCAGCTTAGTATCTGTGTGATAACCGTTCATTAAAACCTGGGTACCTACCATTTATCAGAGTTTGTGCCAATGATCTTACCAGTATCTGTGTGCCAAGCATTTATTATAGTCTGGGTGCCAACCATTTATTATAGTCTGGGTGCCAACCCTTTCTCAGAGTTGTGCCAGTGGGGCCACTATCTGTGTGCCAACCATTTATTAGAGTCTGGGTGCCAACCATTTATCAGCGTTTGTGCCAATGATCTTACCAGTTTGTGTGCCAACTATTTATTAGAGTCTGGGTGCCAACCCTTATCAGAGTTTCTGCCAATGATTTTACTAGTATCTGTGTGCAACCATTTTTAGAGTCTGGGTACCAACCATTTGTTAGCGTCTGGGTGCCAACCATTTCTCAGAGTTTGTGCCAATGGAGACACTGTGTGCCAACCATTTATCAGAGTTTGTGCCAATGATTTTACCAGTATCTGTATGCCAACCCTTTATTATCATTGGGTGTCAACCCTTTATCAGAGTTTGTGCCAATGGAGACACGTGTGCCAACCATTTATCAGAGTTTGTGCCAATGATTTTACAAGAATTGTGTGCCAACCATTTATTAGAGTCTGGGTGCCAACAATTTATCAGAATTTATGCCAATGATTTTACCAGTATCTGTGTGCCAACAATTAGTAGAGTCTGGGTACCAACCATTATCAGAGTTTCTACCAATGATTTACAGTATCTGTGTGCCAACCATTTATTAGAGTCTGGGTACCAACCATTATTAGAGTCTGGGTACCAACCATTTGTTAGCGTTTGGATGCCAACCATTTCTCAGAGTTTATGCCAATGATTACCAGTATCTGTGCCAACCCTTTATTGCATCTGGGTGCAACCCTTTATCAGAGTTTGTGCCAATGATTTCACAAGTATCGGTTGAACATTTAAATGAAATAAATTATTTATACACAGATCCTGATACTATGAAGTCTATATTTATATTATGATGAAATATTCCCTTTCCAACCATAGTCTAATCCCCATATTACACAGGGAAATAAAGGGAAAGGAAAATCCAGACACAGATGTTTGTTTTATTATGATTTTATTTCTGTTTTATTTTTACAATAACCTAACAACCACCCCCATGTCCCAAACTGAGAGTTGATCCAGAGGAAGGTGAAAACCCCCAGAAGGGGGGGAAATTCCTTCCTGACTCCCTGTGGCAATCGGAATTAATCCCTGGATCTATGGACGTTAACACAAGTCTCATTAAACCTTGACTGCTATCAACCTGGTCCATAATTGTTCCATCTATTTACATCCATCTCTAATATCCTCCTTATCCCAGAGTTGATCCAGAGGGAGAAATTACCCAGTCTGATTCCACAGACAAAGTTCTCAAGAGGAGAAACTAATGAAAGGGAAACGGGTCAAAATCTACCCTGTTCCTTTGGGTCTGGACCTAAAATGCTAGATCCTTACCCCTGGCAGTACAGTAGGTAGTTTGGATACTTACCTTCTGCTGCTGCGCCACTATTCTCTGTCCTGCCCCCTCCCCACAGCAGGGCTGGGCTGGTTGCCTAGTGGAAAAGGCAGGGCCGACCGGCCTGGGACAGAGCTGCAGCTGTTAGGTAAATATCCAAACTACCTATGTACATCCCCGTGTAAGTGGCAATCAGACTAATCTCTGGATCACTTGAAATAAAGGGGCGTACACATGTGTGATCGCGGACCTGACCGAGCCGCACAATGTGTACAAAAAGTCATTTCGCCAACTATCTGTAAGGTGTTCAGTCAGGCATCAAGTGTATGGGTGATTGTCAGGCATCATTGATGATTAAACCTGTTTGTACACACCATGCATCAAGGGTCGGGCCCTGCAATCGCACATGTGTACGAAGCTAAATGTAACTATCAGTAACAATCAGACCTGGTTATCAGCTGTCTGGTTTAAAAAGAATCCAAACCCAAATCCCATATACATTACCTGGTTAACTTATCTTATGATGAAACGTCCATTCCTTTTAGTTTCCTTAGGTCCCTATAACAGGGAGATAAGAAATATATTTATTATACAGATGGAAATAGGTTTATTTGTTTAAAGTATTCAGTATGACAAACACAAATACAATGAAGACAATATTCTACTTGTTGTGTATAGTATTATAAGAGAGACTGTACTGTACCGATTATAACTTAGCCCGTTCCAGTGCCAGTGTAATAGGCTCCAGTTTCTCTTCAGTTCACTGATCCTTTTTCCTTTAGACTTGATCAGCTTGCACAGGAGTTCATGATTCTTCTTGTTTTTTTCCACCCGGTAGGCCCTCCAAGCACTGACTCTGGCACCATGTTCCCTTAGGATCTTGCTGGCTAGAACCCTATATTGATCCTCCAGATCCTTAATATAAGATTCCAACTGGGCACCTGAAAGGGTTTCCAGTGGCTCTTTTTTGGACGGACATGTGCTCCTTAGACCCTTAATACAAGATGGCAACTGTGCACCTAAAAGGGTTTCCAGTGACTCTTTCTTTGGGACGGACGTGTGCTCCTTCAGACCCTGTATACAAGATGGCAACTGTGCGCCTTAAAGGGTTTCCAGTGGGTTTTTCTTTGGGACGGATGTGTGCTCCTTCAGACCTTAATACAAGATGGCAACTGTGCGCCTAAAAGGGTTTCCAGTGGGTTTTTCTTTGGGACGGACGTGTGCTCCTTTGAAACCTTAATACAAGATGGCAACTGCGCACCTAAAAGGGTTTCCAGAGGGTTTTTCTTTGGGACGGACGTGTGCTCCTTCAGACCCTTAATTCAAATTAGCAAATGTGCACCTAAAAGGGTTTCCAGTGGGTTTTTCTTTGGGACGGATGTGTGCTCCTTCAGACCCTTAATAAAAGTGGCAACTGTGCGCCAAAAAAGGGTTTCCAGTGGGTTTTTCTTTTGGACGGACGTGTGCTCCGTCAGAACCTTATACAGATGGCAACTGTGCACTAAAAGGGTTTCCAGTGGGTTTTTCTTTGGGACGGACGTGTGCTCCTTCAGACCCTTAATACAAGATGGCAACTGTGCACCTAAAAGGGTTTCCATTGGGTGTTTCTTTGGACGGACGTGTGCTCCTTCAGCCCTTAATACAAGAAAGCAACTGTGCACCTAAAAGGGTTTCCAGTGGGTTTTTCTTGGGACGGACGTGTGCTCCTTCAGACACTTATATCAAAAAAAGAAATACTTGAGGTACCTCCCAGGCGTCCAGTCCCTTCGGCCACCTCACTGCCAGATAGACAATACTAAGAAATAAAGAAAGTAGGGCTGTCCAGTCGTTTATATTTTTCAAGGGGTAATCCCTCTTATTGCAGTACGCCAACACACGACGTTTCGGCTGCGTGGCCTTTATCAAGTGCATTACCAAGAACACTTGAAAAAAGGCCAAGCGGCCAAAACATCGTGTGTTGGTGTACTGCAATAAAGAGGGATTACCCCTTGAAAAATATAAACGACTGGACAGCCCTACTTCCTTATTACTTAATACAGATGGCAACTGCACATCTAAAAGGGTTCCAGTGGCTCTTTCTTTGGGACGGACATGTGCTCCTTCAGACACTTAATACAAGATGGCAACTGCCCACCTAAAAGGGTTTCCAGTGGGATTTTCTTTGGGACGGACGTGTGCTCCTTCAGTCACTTAATACAAGATGGCAACTGCATCCTAAAAGGGTTTCCAGTGGGTTTTTCTTTGGGATGAGGTGTGCTCCTTCAGACCCTTAATACAAGATGGCAACTGTGCACCAAAAGGGTTTCCAGTGGGTTTTCTTTGGGACGGACTGTGCTGTTACGACACTTAATACAAGATGGCAACTGCCCACCTGAAAGGGTTCCCAGTGGGTGTTGTTTGGGATGGACATGTGCTTTCCCTTTAGAAAAGATGGCAACTTCACACCTAAAAGTGTTTTCAGTGGGTGTTGTTTGGGACGGAGTGTGGTACAAAAAGATAAAATTAAATAGATTATATTAAGTTCCTTTTGGTCAATAACACCCGCCCTTAAAGAACCCAGACATATCACTTTAATTTGCTGTATTACAGTATTGGAATATATAAAACAATGAAATGTATTTGTGGTAACTGCCAATTTTACTGACCGTGAGGAAAATGTGCATCTAAACACTTTCAGGCTTATTTGATAGTGGTATTTCCCAAGAGTGAGGGGACAGCTAATATACAGGACCTGTGTATCACCCTCAAAAACTCATAGGCAGTGCACTCAGGGGTAATACATGACTGTATCACCATAAGAAAAAAAGACCCCCAAAGGCACTTAATATGAGGTGCAAAAATGTGTCTGTGCTGTTAATTTTCAGCAGCCAATGAGATGTTACCTTTTTACAGGCCCACAAACATTTGCTAACATCTGATCTCTAACCCCCTTTTTATTACAAATACAAAGAATACGGTATTCACTTGTTGTGTATAGTAGATAAGAGAGACTGTTACTGTACCTGATTATAAACTTTAGCCGTTCCAGTGCCAGTGTAATAGGCTCCAGTTTCTCATTCAGTTCACTGATCCTTTTCCTTTAGACTTGATCAGCTTGCACAGGCTTCATGGTTCTTCCTGTTTTTTTCCACCCGGTAGGCCCTCCAAGCACTGACTCTGGCCACATGTTCCCTTAGGATCTTGCTGGCTAGAACCCTATATTGATCCTCCAGATCTTTAATATAAGATTCCAACTGGGCACCTGGAAGGGTTTCCAGTGGCTCTTTGGGACGGACATGTGCTCCTTCAGACCCTTAATACAAGATAGCAACTGTGCACCTAAAAGGGTTTCCAGTGGGTTTTTCTTTGGGACGGACGTGTGCTCCTTCAGACCCTTAATACAAGATGGCAACTACACACCTAAAAGGGTTTCCAGTGGCTCTTTCTTTGGGACGGACATGTGCTCCTTCAGACCCTGTATACAAGATGGCAACTGTGCGCCTAAAAGGGTTTTCAGTGGGTTTTTCTTTGGGACGGACGTGTGCTCCTTCAGACCCTATATACAAGATGGCAACTGTGCGCCTAAAAGGGTTTCCAGTGGGTTTTTTTCTTTGGGACGGACGTGTGCTCCTTCAGACCTTTAATACAAGATAGCAACAGACACTTAATGGTTTGTTAGAATTTTGTAACACCAGTTTGTAGAACAAGTCAATGTAATGCAGACATCCCACCCTGACGAATTTGGCTTCCGGGCAGGGTGGGGAGAAGGGGCGGAGCGGACTATCGTGACGTCAATGACATCACAAAGGGGTGAGGATATGGCAGGCTGACGTCAATGACATTGCAAAGGGGGCTGGGTTTAGCGCGGGCCTCTACATGTGACGTAATTTATGTCACAGAAGAGGCGTGGCAAGGGAAAGAAGGTGTACCGGAGGCAGAGCTGTCAGGTAAGTTTGGGTCGCGGGAGTTTGGTGTGGTCTCGTGGATGTGCGGGAGACCACCCCAAAATCTGGTAGACTCCCGCGACTCCCGGGAGGGGTGGGATGTCTGATGTAATGTCCCTTACTCTGAAGAGGATAAAAATTTGAGGGGTTCCGGAGAACCGGGCAGACTACAGATCCATCTTCAGGACCAGATGGATTGCATCCTCGTATTTTAAAGGAGCTTAGTTCAGTTCTATCTAGACCATTGTTTCTCATCTTTTCAGATTTGCTTTGGTCTGGGGATGTGCCGCTGGATTGGGAAAAAGCCAATGTAATACCAATATTCAAAAAAGGTAGTCGTTCACAGCCTGGTAACTATAGACCTGTAAGCCTAACATCAGTGGTAGGGAAGGTGATGGAAACTTTGTTACGGGATCATATCCTTTACTTTGTCTCCAGAGATCATCTTATTAGTAGTAGTCAGCATGGATTTATGAGAAATAGATCATGCCAGACAAATTTAATTGGTTTTTATGAAGAAGCAAGTAAGAAGTTAGATTCAGGCAGAGCAGTGGATGTGGTATATTTGGATTTTGTAAAAGCTTTTGATAATGTGCCACATAGGCGACTAATGTATAAACTGAGAACTGTTGGCTCATGGATAGAGAACTGGTTATTGGATCGCAGAGAGTGGTGCTTAATGGAGCTACATCTATGTGGGCTAAAGTTCTAAGCCGAGTGCCTCAGGGTTCTGTACTGGGGCCGCTTCTGTTTAATGTGTTTATAAATGACTTAGAAGGGGGCATGGAGAGCAAGGTCTCAGTGTTTGCTGATGACAATAAACTATGTAGAGCTTTGGAAACTTCAAATGATGTGCAAGTGCTGCAAGCAGACCTAGATAGATTATCAAAATGGGCAGCAGAATGGCAGATGAGATTCAATGTTGGTAAATGTAAGGTGATGTATTTGGGATTTAATAATCCCTGTGCCACCTACACCATAAATAACTCTGTGTTAAGTGCATCTGTAATGGAAAAAGATTTGGGGGTTCTGGTAGATAACAGACTTAGCTGTAGCAAACAATGCCAGGTAGCAACAGCTAGAGCTAGCAAGATATTGTCTTGTATAAAAAGGGGAATAGATTTAAGAGAGAAAAATATTATTCTCCCTCTTTACAAGGCACTGGTAAGGCCTCATTTGGAATATGCGGTGCAGTTTTGGAATCCCATATACAAAAGGGACATCTTGGAAATTGAGGCAGTTCAGAGAAGGGCAACTAAAATAATAAGGGGAATGGATGGGCTTGAATATACAGGCAGATTAGACAAGTTAGGGCTGTTTACATTGGAGAAGCGACGTTTGCGTGGGGACATGATAACCTTATACAAATATATTAATGGGCCATACAATAAACTATCTGGTGCATTGTAATAGTTCATATCAGAGGACTCGTGGACATTCTTTAAGGTTGGAAGAAAAGAAGTTTCATCTTCAGGTTAGGAAAGGTGAAACTGTGGAACTGTCTTCCAGCAGGTGTGGTAATGGCAAGTTCACTGAATAGTGAGAATTACTGGTATTAATGCATATAGATCTGGTTGATCCAGGGATACTTTCCAATTGCTGTTTGGAGTCAGGAAGGAATCCCCCCCTCCCCCTCCCCCGTTTTTAGCTGTTTTTTTGCCTTCATCTGGAAAAATATAGGTTGGACTTGATCAACGTATGTCTTCATTCAACCTTAATTACTATGTTACGTAAGTGTGGCCACTCACATTGCGTTAGCCTGGCATGTGCTAACAGATCGCAATACGAGACAATGTGGCCCTAAAGGTTCATTATCTGCTACACACTCAAACCATCGCAGCAAGAAATATGAAGAGGGAGGGAGTTTCAGTCAAGTGACCAAAAGTATCCAATCAGCATGGACAGTATGGGGGAAGACTGCCTCCTCCTCTTTAGTCACCACGTGACTGGCAGTCCAATCATAGCACGCTACAAGTCGAATCACCGTCTGCGCGCCATAGAATCGAGGCGGGAAAATGGGCGTGTCGTTTTGGTCACTGGGTTCGAACTTGTCCAATCAACACACACCGCATGTGAAAGCACCGCCCTCCTATCTTTGGCTATCAGAAGAGGTTTGCGGCTGCGCGGTTCTCTCCTGCTTGGGCTATTGTGTGTGGTGGTCGGTTTGTCTTTGTTCCTCGGTAATATATAGTGTATCGGACCCTCTGTGCGTCACGGGACTAATGGCCGCATCCAACGAGACCGAGAAGAAGGAGGACATGGTGTGCGAAGAAGGGGACAGTAACCCTGAGGACACCGGGGTTGCAGACGATGAGGGGTCCCAGAAGAACGGGGCGGGAAAGGCGGAGGTGGAGGAAGAAGTTAAGGAGGTGGTGACGGTCGGGGGCACGTACCAGTGTAGGAAAGGAGACGGCACCGTGTGTGAGTATCTCCCCGTCTGGGGCTATTACATGGGGGCCCGGGGCTATGCCACTACACGATGGTCACAGCGCACCCTAGTGATCTGCCTTATTCCTCATGGTCTAAACTGGGATTATTGGTTTTATAGCAGGATGAAGCTGGTTACAGCGCACCCTAGTGGTCAGCCTTAGTCATGGTCTATACTGGGAAAATGGGTTATACAGACGAATGGCGCTCGTCACAGCGCACCCTAGTGGTCAGCCTTAGGCATGGTCTATACTGGGATAATGGGTTCTATACCTGAATGGAGCTCGTCACAGCGCACCCTAGTGGAGGTTTCAACCTTTTCCCCCATGGTCTTAACTGGGATAATACGTTCTATAGCAGGATGGAGCTTGTGACAGCGCTCCCTAGTGGAGGGGTTTCAACCTTTTTCCCCATGGTCTAAACTGGGATAATGGGTACGAAGCTGAAGTTGGTTTCTTATTGTTAGTTTCTTATTCGCAGGCTGGAGTTGGTTTCTTGGTCAGATATGAATAAGAAACTGGTGTATTTCGATAGGTAAATCCCTTTGGGCCACTGAAAAAACACAACAGACAGATTTGTACGTACCAGTTGAGTCCAACCTGGCCCAAACTGGTTTTGGGCATGCAAGTTGGCACCAACGTCTGCAAAATAGCCATTTCTGCATATTTGAATAAGAAACTGGTGTTTTTCAATAGGTAAACCAGTTTGGGCCACTGAAAAAACACCTCAGACAGACTTGTACATACCCCTGGGATATAATTCAGCTATGAAATAATGAAGGGTTATTGGTACTTTCTGTGTACGTGATTATAAAATAAGTTATTTCCCAATTGATGTATGAAAACTACTACTCCCAGTATTCCTTGCTTGAAGATGGGCATCTTTAAGCACATTGGGGGAGATGCAATAAGTTTCCCTATCGCAACTGACCTGCACTTGTTTCTGCAATGTAGTAACCACTGTACGAACATTATTGCATGGTTTTAACTATGTAAATGCTCTGCTTTACATAGTTGTGTGGTGGTCGGATTCTAGACAAGGTGTGGGATGCTCTATTTGTGTGGCTTTAGATGGCCATGGGATTGTTTGCAACGTGCTCAGGGCATGTTTTTGGTTTTAACGTGGTTAAGGGTTTCATGATGGGGGGGGTCTCTGGTTTGGCTGTTTAAACTAATTGATTGTATGAATTTAGTCCTGACAACGGCCTGTTATGGTTCAAACATGTAGACCAAATAAATTAAGTTTTATATAGATGAAGATTCCTGTGAGTGCCTTCTCAGATGAAATAGTTTAATGATAAATTAAGTAAAGCACAATTTATTGTATTAACAGCAAAGTTTAATCAAAACCTAAAAACAAATTGATATATCCATGATAAGGACTAGAGATGGGCGAAACTGCTAAAATCCTTTCCACCTGCCATTTCGCTGCTTTTTGGAAAAATTCATTTAAAGTCAATGGGAGGCAAAAATCCGCACATATCTGCCTAAATAGAAGGTAAAATAGCAATGGTTACTTACTGTAGATGGCTCTGGGACCTGGGAAATGGTCTGGGGAACATGTACATATATCCAGAACTTTAAACAAAATAACTTTCCTCATTTTCGAGCTTCCGCATTCTATTTTCGAGCCGTGTTTGAAAAATTATAAAAAAAAAATAATCCTAGTGGTTAGCTTTACGGTCTAAACCGGGATAATGGGTTCCATAGAAGGGTCTTCGTTATTGTGACAGTATTTATGCAATTAAGCACACTATAAACATGGGGTTGGGGTGGAGGGGGTTTTAACAAGATGCCCATCAATAGCATCATCTTGTAAGGCATGGTACACGTGGCACAACTTTGGTCCATTTTTTTTTTTAACTGATTCTGAATTTGGCTTTTTTTTTTTTTTTTTGATAGTCGGAAATAACTGGTATCACCCGCTCATAAGGCCGTAAATAGTGTGGACTATTAAAGGCCACACTATCATCACTACTTGGGGGCATATTTAATCGATTAGCGTGTCCAATTTTTGCAGATCTTCTTCTATTCCAACCAGTAAAATTAGCCTTTTACATTCTCCCACCTCACTTATTTTCCTTTGTTTTATCCCAACTAGAAAAATCAGCGTGACTGATCATTTGCTCCAAATTATTGGCCCATGTTTGTCAGCTCTTTGTGACCAGAAGTTTGGTTTCACCATTAAGCTGTTAAAATGTGATATATGAAGTTTGTGGTTAATGTTTAACTTCATGCGAGAAGATCACCATGACATATGTTGATGATCTTTAGAGGAGAACAAAATAGTAAATGTTACAATTTACGGTACATAAAGGCAGCTTGCATGCACTGGCTAAAAACACTTACTTGAGCAGGTTCCAACTTGTATGTTTCACCAGGCAAGGTTGCCAGGTTATCTGTTTCTCATTTATATAACTAGCAGCTAACTGGTCTCCACTTTTAGTGTTGGTGGCACTTAACCAATTGGGGATATTTTAGTGCTATATTATGGTTGATCATGCCAAAATAATGTCTGGTACAGTCAGATTTTAAACTGACACATTAAGACGCAGGCAACGTTTGAAGATTTCAATTGGCCAAAATATACTGATGTATCCGATTGAATTTTAATTTGGTTACAGAGATCTGTTATATACGCAGATATAGGAAACCATTGACCAAAATATTGTGGAGGCCAATCTATTATCGAAAGTTGTGTACCTAGCCTGAGTAAAGCACAGTCATTCCTACAGTCTTCAATTGGCTGCAGATTTAGGGATATCCCACACATAATTGTCCTGTGTGTAAGGCATTAGTTACCCTTACTTTAGATATATTTGGTTGTTAAGCAAGGTAAATGATTGCTAAATATTTGAATTATGAATGTTTTTCTTGTATTGTAGATGATGCCGAGGTTGTGAAAACCAGAATGAACAAGCAAGCTGGCAAAGAGGAGTATTTTGTGCATTACATTGGCTGTAAGTAAAGTTGCTTCTAGGGTCAATCCATAGATTTCTTGCTGCTGGAGTTTAAGGCAGTATGTTTACATAAAACTTGAGACTTTTAGGCTGAGGCCAGACTATACCAGACGAAAATGCGGATGAAAAGCATTTTAGTCTTTATGCGGTGCACTCAACGCAATAGTCCAGAAGCAAAGCTACCCACATTGACATGCGTTGTGATTCTCAAATGCTAACCAATCGCAAGCGCGTTCGTCGAGGTGAGGGAACGTGGAATTGTGGCTTAAGGTTCGTACACATGTGCGATCGTGGGTGCCGACCTGAGACGCCTGATGTGTATGAAGTATTATCTGCCGAAACGCCCGTCGTACACGTTGCGGGTCGGCATCTGCGATCGCACATGTGTACGGACCATAAGTCTATATTTTAAACATATAAGGCCAGAAAAAAAAATCTTTCTGTTAAATATTTTTACTTTAATTATATTGGGTTTATAATGCAATAAGATCGCCTGTATGTTTTAAACTGTATTGAATTTGCTTTTGGAAATGTAAAGTTCAGAAACAACTTTTTTTTTTTTTTCTGTCAATGAACCTGAAACAGGTAAATTAATTTTCTATCTATGTGATGCAGGACGTTGGTAATAAATGCCGACTGTATATACCCTTCCTCTGTCTACACTACAGATTTATTTTTCCTTTGCTGGATTTTGTTGGCATAAACCCGGGTATCTGATATTTGTAGTTAAAGCCTCGTGCTCACTAGATAATTGTCAGCCAAAGCAGATTGTGATTGGGCTGTGAACAGTCTGGAAGTGCCTCCTAATGTTTTTCCAGACAGTTTGTGGAACACCCACACTTCTTTGTGCCAATTAGAAGCGTCTTCCACCAGGGTGAGTAGTGAGTTCTATTCGCTGCTGCCAACTGTTGGCTCACTGCTATGCAGCACTTTCTAGACATGTCTAACTTTGCAGTATTAATTGAAGCCGTTGCTAAAATTACATTCAATGTGCTTTCTGATGCTACAGTTACCAGGGAATTATGGTGAAAATAGCCCTTTCTTACCTTCCAAATGACCCTTCAATTGTCTCTATTGGATTTAGAAGTTAGTCTTCAGTGGCTCACAAAGTAACGCCTCCTACACACATGCGATCGCGGGCCCCGTGTATGGGCCATTTATCGTCTGAAACGGCCGGTCGTTCGGAGATCTGAACGCCCGTTTCGGACGATAAAGGGCCCATACATAGGCCGATTATCGGCCGAAACGAACGTTCGGACACATCGTGGGCCGTGACCCACGGTCGCATGTGTGTACGAATCTTTACACTCGGGACTGTCCTGAAAACTACTTGTACTCTAGTCTGAGCAGTGCAAGCATGGACAGTGCTCTGATCATTGTCCACTCTTTACTCACTCTGCAGCTGTATTTCTGCCTTGTATGATCTGCTTTCCCGTGTTGCTGGCTGCACTGCCCAATCTTATCCTCCCTACCTTTTACTGTATCTGAAACTCCCCCAGTCTGACGGGGTTATCCGAGCTGGAGATAATAGTGGACTATAGGAAATTCAGAGCACTGTCCATGCCTGCAGTGCAGAGTGAAAGATGTCAGGACTGCCCATTAAAGACATAACTTTTGAACCCAATATAGAGAGACATGGGAAGGGGTAGCTTTAAAAGAGAGGCTCCTTTCAAAGACTATATTCACCATAGTTCGCCTTTAACATTGGTAATTTGTTTACCAATCTCTGTTTGCATTGGTTTTGCTGAATTGCGGGAGTGTGAATAAAAAAAATCCACAAATATCTTTCTATAGTCATTTTATATATTTTGTACTTGTTTGTAAGCTCGAGAGCAAGGTCTTGACTTAATTTAGCAGCATGTTATTTGCATTAATTACAAGACAGATGTTTGAACAAAGCCTTATTTTGCAATTCTGAATCTGACACTTGATTGTGCATGATGTATAGTAATGTAGCTTGTTAAAAATATTAGGTATATGGCTCTATGCTTTGATCCATTGACATTCCTAATCAGCTATGGGTCAAATCCACCTGCAGTAATTGGATATGCTTTAAAGGGCCAGTTCAAAAACTTATCTCAAGTAAGTCGGTCTTTTTCCCAGGGAGGCAGGTAAGCCTGTTCCAAGCATGAGTGTTAAGCTATCATAATTCTGCTTGTGCAGTGGTTGACTTGTTGCTTTGCACACCCAACAAGTGGTGAATGGTCAGCCACTGGGAGCACTGCAGAAGATGGAACGGTCTTTCCTACCTTGCTTTAAAGGGGTCTTTATGACTAATCTACAACCAAAAATTGCTGCTTGTTAAAAAAAAAAAAAAAACAACTTTTTGCTATTATAGTAAAATGCAGTCTAATTTGACAGTATTTGTTTATATACTTTACTACTTTAAGGTATAAATAGCCATTAATGATCCCAGCATGTATGGTTCACTTTGTACAAAGAAAGTCATCCTTTGTATGTAAATATACATGTGTAAATCTGTAGTGTGCAATGGGATCAAAGTTCTGCTACTCATCACACTTTCTCAATTTATACTGACTCGTACAAGAATTGAGACACATTCCAGAATATTTGACCTCTTTTGGCAATATTCTGAATTAAGGAGTGCAGTTCCTTCTTTAAAGGGACACAAAAGTGACTATTTTCAATAGCTGCCATCTTTATTAAGGTGTAGTTTATTTATAAATTGCCACTTGGGGACATCTGGATCTATAATTCACAGCGAGGAAGAATAGCGTATTCCTACCTCCCTAACGAACTTGACGATTCATTTAACTTACCTGCTGGCACTCCGCTCAATGCTCCTGAACAGTATGATGTCCCAATGTGCTTCCTATCTCTACTATAAACATACATGCGCAGAAGATAGGAGGCATGTCATGGACTATCTGATGAGCTTTCAGAAGCAGTTAATTGAGTGCCAACAGGTAAGTTTAATGCTGCATTGGTTTTTTCCTACCTTCCAGTAAACTATAGGTCCAGATGGCACCTATTGAAATTAATCACTTGTCTTAAGAACTAAACTTGGGCTGGGTACACACCATTCAATATTTTCGACCGACCAGTAGTGACCAATAGCTCATTCATCTGCATCGGTCCTGTTAGTTAATCACAGCCGATTGGTTGCCGCGGCCACTATTGCCATGACAGTGATTTGTCCTGGCCCTAGTAGCGACCTCTCGGTTGGGACAAAACATCAGTTCGTGTATACCCAGCCTAAAAGTCAAGTTGGTCCTAATGAATGCCACAGATATGCTATGACCTGGATAAAAAAAAATATATATATCTTGGTATTGAAGACGCACTCACGGGATTTGCAAAGAACAAACAAACTGCTTTATTCCGCCATGCTTAACATGTTTCTGCCCAGTGTTGGGCCGTCGTCAGAACATCAGAACAATTGCATGCAAGTTCCTTAAAAGCCCTATACCACACACCCCGCTTTTAGGAACTTACGTGTGATTGTTCTGGTGACGGCCCAACACAGTCATTGTGTAAGCATGGCGGAATAAAGTTGTTTGTTCTTTGCAAATCCCGTGAGTGCGTCTTCAATACCAAGTTATATATACATGACAGACAGCACCCGGGTCCAACCACAGCAGGAGAGTGCGCGCCGTACCAAATATCTTGATGCATATATTGCGTTTTCACTGTGGTACATGCAGTGATTTACTTTTGCTGCATTTACAACATTCTTTTGCAACTTAAGCGCTTTTACCATGCATTATGTCCCAAGTAGCTGTCAATCATAGTTTTTATGTTGAATGCTGTCAGTTGCCATCATTTGCTGAAAAGGGCAAGTGGTTACCACATGACCCTCTTGTACTGTTTAGTGAAAGGAGGCAAAAAGGTACATATGCAGCTTAAATAAGACTGTAATGCTTAAATAGATGGTGTGATTGGCAGCTACTAGGTATGTTTTGTGCCCACCGGCTTCATATTTAGTATGCTGTCCAATTCGAAATCTATGCCAAGTCTGGCACATTTCCAACAATGTGGTTTTGATTGCTGCATTAAAGGTTTTATTAGGCTGGGTACAAACCATACAATATTTTTGTTGACCGGTATTACCCTGTGTCGGACGGGAGAAAATATTGTAGGGTTTGTGTGGCAACAGGCATGACTGATCTTGGGCGGATGAGAATGTTTGTAAATCGCTGCTGCAGTTTCCTATGGCACAGTCATCCTGGACAATTTTCGTCCTGTGTGTACCCAGCTTTAGTGCTGCTTCTAGAAAAATGCAGTATGCAATGTTTTCCTAGTGGCAAAACGTCTCCAAACATCCATAACATGCTGTGGAATCTTAACTGAACTTAGTGGTATATTGTATCCTAGACATGAATAACTGCATCATCCTTGTTAAAGGAGAACTATAGTGCATATAAAGTATTTTTTTAAAAGTGGTTAAAATGAAGAAAAGTACATGGGGGGGGGGTTCCTACCACTCAATACAATTTCTATGAGGAGCTGCAGCAGAAAGGAAATGCTTCTGACAGTTTTCCTGATTTGTTAGCACCATCTTTAATACAGGAAGGTCCAGGGCACTAACCTGGCAAATGAAATCTGTATATGCAATAGCTTGTCAACAAAACTGTTGAGATGGGAATAATAAATCCTACCTCCCTGCCCCAGGTACTTTTTTATTTTTAAAGTATTTTTGCAGTATAGTTGTCCTTAAAGAAGTCATTCACAAATACTCTGAAAACCCTTAAAGGGTATCTCCACTCATAATTTCAAGGTTTAGGCATCCAGTTCTATTGAAGAACGGGAGGTAAATGAGCTGTGCCTTACCTTCCGTTCTTCAATAGAACATACAGGAGACTGGTGAGCAGTTAGGAAACTTACCCGCTCGCTCGCTCCCCCGGCTCTTAGTCTGACAGGTCCCGATGGACCTTGTCTTCTATGGGCATAGATAGTGCATGCACATAGAAGACAAGGTCCGTCGGGACCTGTCAGACTACGCGCCAGGGGAGCGAGCGGGTAAGTTTCTTAACTTCTCACCAGTCTCCTGTATGTTTTCTATTGAAGAACGGGAGGTAAGGCACAGCTCCTTTACCTCCCGTTCTTCAATAGAACTGGATGCCTAAAACTTGAAATTATGAGTGGAGATACCCTTTAATACTTGTCCTTTGGAAGAATAAATTCAGTCTGTAGCTGGTCCTTTTAATTTGCTCAGCATGTATGTCACCAGTGACTGTATTGTCTGTTCTTTAAACCTTGTAACTCACGGCAATACAATACGGTCGTGGCTTGGCACCACTTTGTCCTGATTCATAAATCGCACAGTCCGTTTTTATCCAAAACAAATTCTTTATTAGCACATCATTTTAAAAGAAACCAAAGTCTAGACTCTGGTGCTACCTTTCCCCTCCATACTGCTTGGTTGCTTTTAAAATGATGTGCTAATAAAGAATTTGTTTTTGAATAAAAACTGACTGTGCGATTTATGAATCGGAAATCAGGACAAAGTGGTGCCAAGCCAGGACAGTATGGTATTGCCGTGAGTTATTTGTTGGGGGCGTGGACAAGCCCCGGGCAGTGAGCACACTCCCAAGGAGTACTGAGAAGTATCTTGAGAATTGGACCACGTGACCACATACCGGGACGCTGGAGACGCGGATGCCGGTTTGGAGTGGGTGAGAGCGGGGAACGGGAGGTTTGAGCCACTGACTGTGTTTGTCTACTTTAAACCTTGTACGCTGATCAAATTATGCTTCCATCGGACAAGATAAATTAGTTGGGCTTTTTAAACATAATTTGCCTGAATGTTTTTTTTTCAACCAAGGTTAAATGTGGGAGTGGGCTCATATTGGGTAACTAGCCTAAAACATGGCTTTAGAAATCAATCCCTCCTTTAGCAGTCAGTAAGTCGGGAGCTGACAATAATGTTGGCAGAAAGACCATGTCTTTCCATTTTTAGAACTCTGGATCTCATAAACATTTGCTGATATAATGCTCTATGAGGGATTCATTTTCAGTAAGATGACTTATGCCCCCATAGAAGCACCAATCCCAGTCGTATGAAATTGGGATATCCCGATATCGTATGATCGCCTGTTGGTGTATGACCGATCGTATGATTTTTATTTATTTTTTTATCTGTTCAACGGAAAAAAACTTATCGTACGATCGGGATTGGTTCGTGTATGGGCCCCTTTACTTTTTTGGGCATAGATCCCTTTAAATAATCTCTTTTGCTGTTTAGATTAATGGGATTTGCATTTCCTTCAGCTTTACACATTAAATTGTCTATTGTTTTGAATCCATGAATATTGCTTGTCCTAAATTTTTGTATTTCCCGGTTTATTTTGCTTTGGAAGTTTGTTGTAAGATCAATTTTCCCGCAGTGACTCGCCGCCAAAACGAATGGGTCGACATAACACGTTTTATATTGTCGAAAGCTGATGAAAATGATGAAAATGAGGCAGCAGACAGCCCTGACCAAGAGATGGAGGATACCACTGAGCCCACTAATGGAAACTCTGCCCAGGGACAGAAAAGGAAGTTAGATGAACCTGAGCCCGATACGAAGGTAAAGCGGTTATTTACTGTCAGATTCCTCTGCGCTGTCAGTGGCATTCAGTATAAAATTGTTACTGGACGAAACAATTTTTTTTGATCCAAGCCTCCAAATTCACCTGGAACTGATGCTTCTCAATAATGGGACCTCAGAAAATCAATTGAACGTTTTGGATGCACCACAGTTCACTGCAGTGCGGAACCAGAAAAGTAGCGCAGCCTCTAGCTTCAAATTTCTGTTTTGCATAGTATTTAAAAAAAAAAAATAAAAAAAAATGTTTAGATCGTCATTGCCTATATTGGCTGTACGTTTGTTGCAAGGTTGGTACTGATTTTTGCATAAAAAGCTTTCAGACACTTTTCCTGTTAAAACCACTGCAAGCGATTTACACAGATCTGATCAATTTGTCTTTGACTTAATCTAGGTAAACAAGTTTTAATTTTTCCTCCTGACCAACTGTTCAAGACTTTCGACCGGTCGGCCAGGAGGAAGGACTGTCGGTCGCGGCAAAAGCAGATGTGTCTGACAGTTACCACGCCTGATCGTGCTGTCTATAGAGGACAGCACAGTCGGTCAGGGTTTTCCTTTCCGGATGAAGGAACGGTCGGCGATCGGTTGGAGCCGCCATACAATAATTGGCCCAACCGAAACACTGTAATGTCGGTCGGTATGGCCAAATTATTGTATGGTGTGTACCTAACCTAAAATGATAAAATTCTGACACAGGCAAAGCAATTAAGGATAGATGCGCGAGGTACCTCCCAGGCGTCCAGTCCCTTCTGGCCACCTGACTGTCAGATAGAGCATACTGGAGCATACCCTCTTTATTGCAGTTACACCAACGTTTTGGCTGCTTGGGCCAAGATGACTGGACAGCCCTTTTCTTTTCATTTTCCAGTACAGGCAAAGCTATTCTCTTTTGTAGATGGCCGTCTAAAGACTTTGCAATCCAATGTTAGCTGATTTATCTGGATTTCAATGCTGGCCATACACAAGGCAGACATTAGGTTACACAAAAGTGGCTGCGTCCTTTAGTTTGCCACGACCAAGCATGCGATCCATAGAGAACTGCACGATTGGTTGGGATTTTTTGACGCATCAGGTCATTCATCGAATTCGAATGGTCGCATCTGGCCGAAGTAATAGAGTATTTCGGATTGGCCGATACACTGAAATTTTGGTCAGCCAGATTATTGGATGGTGCGTACCCAGCTTTAAGACCGCAATTTGCAAGCAGCAGTTCTTATTTTAAGACATTATCATCTAGCCCATTCATTGTGTTATTGCAAGTTTATTGCATAAAAGATGGCAACTGGGATAGGCGGTTCATGGATAGATTAGACGAACGGCTAATCTTATATCTATGTAGTTAATGGGCACCTTAATGGCTGGTACACACAGGTCAATGATCTGTCCTATCGCCACTGCTGTCAATAGGGTTGAATTATTGGCTGTCATTGCAAACCAACAACTCTACTGATTTTGAGCCAGTGATTAGACATGCCAGTAAATAGTGTCCGGTGGACCGCATGACCTCTTGCTCTGAAATATTAAGGATACTGCATTAAATCCTCGACAGAATTTGTCTGTTTGATTGGTAGTCTTGGTAAGAAATATCTGGGCTTGGTTGACCCATGTGTACCAGTCCTACCTTTTAAAAGTGAACTGGTTTCACTTTCACTTGTTACATCCATGTAGAATCGAATCTCCTTCCAAGAGATTTTTTTTATACCAGTAATGTAACAGCTGCCTATGTTGAATTTATTTTTAAATGGCACTTTAAGTCTTACTGAAATATTATACTTGGTAGGTATACCATGGCAGTCTGGGTGGCTGTTACCATGCTGCATCATAAACTCACAGATCGTATCTTAACCTGACCAAAATGTTGCAAACCTGCTAGAAATGTTTTAGAACAGCCACTCTGGGAACTGGCATTCTATAGCAAGTTATTGTACAAAAGATACTTCTGTGTATGGTATGTGCAGTTAGCTGGTAAATTGCTCTTCCTAAATTTCAAAGTATATGCTTGGCAAAAAAAATCAAAAGCCCTTTGCTAATTTATTTGGCTTGCATAGAAGAAATTCTGCAGTTGCATATATTCTGTTGTGTGCAGAAATGTTATGTTAAGCAAGAGCTTAGGACACGGCCACACTGCATCGCACCGGAATCGCTCACGCATTCACACCTGATAGCGTGTGAGATATACATGCGATTTCTGTGCATTTGCTTGCGATTTCTCCTTTTGAGATAGGAAATCGCATGCGATTGCGCATAAAAATAATTAAATGTGATTGCATATTTCAAACGGACGCGCAATCATAACATTCCAAACATTGGCCTAGCTACTGTGGCCTAGCCCTTAATCTGCTTGCAAAAGGAAATGGCGTGACTGAATTCTACATTTATAAGAATTGATTAGCAGGATTCTGCCTGTTTGTATGCTAGAACATGTGCAACTGTAGAAGATTTTAACACTTTCTGTAACTGGGGCGTTTCAACCTTTGTACTTGCTCAGGGGTCCTAACTTGAGGTGTAGCAGTGGAGTGTCTAAGTGAAATAAACCTGCATAGGGCTTATATATTTTGGAGGTTGATATCCTTTAACTATGGCAATACATGCACAAATACAAGTGTACTATTGTTTGTCTTTTACGGTATAATACACGCTTTAGTCGTGTGGTCATTTATTTATTTTTTGCCTATTCTGCATTAAATCTACTTAATTGCAGCACAACCATAATTAATTTTATTATTGGTGCATTTTGGGCTTTCAATAAGTGGTCACTGGAACTGCCAGAACCGGTTTTCAGATGATGACTGACCAAGAAGTTGATGCCAGACAGGAATTTTGGCACATTTGAAAATTTCTTATTGATACTGCAAGCTAATTGGGCACTGGAGAAAAATGTTCAAATGTTCTTTTTACCTGCATGCAATAAGAGGCTTGTGTCCTTATTAAATGCTTTGTCTGCTAATGGATCTGCCTAAAGGTGTCCGTATACATCGGAATCTGATGGTGAATTTACCAGTTGCAATTATTTTATATGGAACAATCGTCTGTTGGGCCCATACATTCCGGCGATGTTATTGGCTTCCCATTCTGCAGCATAGGGAGCAGATCACGATTCATCGGAAATTTTCTGTTTGGTCCGATGGGTCACAATGCACACAGTGGTATCTAGTCTGCTTCAAGATTTGTCCCGTGTTCAACCAATGTCTATGGGTTTTGCAGAATATCTGCCATGTATATGGGAAGATTGTTCTTGCAATGTAAAGATAAATGAATATGGGGGCTAATATAATAGGTAGAAATTTGCCTGTGCTATCAACTTATATTAACCAATCCGATGTTGGCTTTTTGCAGGGTTACTGTAGTGAGAAAGCATCTGATTGCTTATGCTGTTAATTGACAGCAACCATATTTCTGTACCTTTTCATTGTGTTGGCCCTAAAATCTTAAGCAGTAAGGATGAGTATCCCATGGGACATGCAAAGTGAACGACCTTGTTCAATGTGTCGCAGTCTGGTCATGCAGGATGCAATATTTCTAAACACAGCAGTGCCAAAGTCTAACAACCCTCTGTAAATTGTGCATACTTGATTAATTTACAGCTTATTAAATTGCCGGCCTTCGTCATATGGAGCGACCCACCTCTCAAACGTCTTTGATGTAAACTTTTTTTATTTTCTTCTGTAGTAAAACCAAATGCAAGCCTTGTTTGGATTACGTATCTAAAGATTTTATTAAAATGGTTTTCATTTAAGTGCAGATCTTTTGGATTTTTGTTTTACTTCCATCCCCATCACACTTCCTTCTTGTTCCTTGTAAAGAACTCTTTAATATCTTTTGTTATCCCGGCATTACTTTGCCAGATAAGTGAATGTAGTGAGTTTTCTAATTTTTATTTTTATCTGCTTAGAAACCAAAAGTGGAAGTTCAGGAGGCTGCCCCGAACAAATTGCTTGGACCTGGTAGCGATTTTGCAGAAGAACTGACTTGTGGCTTGTGTGTTGAGCTCTTCAAAGATCCTGTGATGGTTGAATGTGGCCATAATTTCTGTAAAAGCTGCATAGAGAAAGCATGGGGAGGAAAGGATTCCTTTTCTTGCCCTGAATGCAAAGAGGTCATTGAAAAGAGATACACTATTAACCGTGCATTGGCCAACCTTGTTAAGAAGACGGTGGGAACAGCTCCAGTGGTTCCAGTTGAGAAGAAGGAAAAACCACTGGAAAACTGCCCCGAGCATGATGAAAGGCTTAAACTTTATTGTAAAGATGATGGAACACTTGGGTGCATTATTTGTCGTGATTCGCTGAAACATGCCAGCCACAATTTCCTGCCCATCCTAGATGCTGTTGCAGTGTACAGGGTAAGCCTGCACAGGGTGCAACCTTGGATGTCATTGTAAAGCGGTTTCTGTGTTGGAGCATATAATGAATATAGGTGCAATATAATGGTTATGTAAAGGTAATTACTATGTTATTACAAACTTTAAAATAAAACCATAGTGCAGGGAGGTAGTATTTGTAGTTCCAACCTCCCAATATTCCCAACATGAAGAAAATGCTTCTGCCATGCTTTTTCAGTGCCTAAAGGATAGGTTCACTCTACAAAATAGGTAAAGGAGCTATGCCTTACCTCCTGTACTTCAATTAATCTAACAGGAGCATCTGCCAGCTCCTCTGATAGTTCCCAACTGTTTCAGATTTTAGTTTACTATAGCATTGTCATTAAATTTTTCATGTATAGGGAGTGCTCCTTATTGCCCCCCACCTCCCATTACTCGTTGCCTTCTTGAAGTGTCTGCAACACTTATAAGTTCTGCACAGCCTCACCATGGACACTGCTTTGCTCACACGTCTACCCCCCCCCCCCATCTTTATTTTCTCTGCTGGTTTTCTTAATTGTTGCAAAAATCAGGGATATTTAAAAAAAAAACTAAATACATAAAAAAAATTCTAGTGCCAATATGCAATTAGAATTTTGTGCACTAGAATTTTTTTTATGTATTTAGTTTTTTTTTTAAATATCCCTGCACTAGAATTTTTTTTATGTATTTAGTTTTTTTTTTAAATATCCCTGTAATCCCGTATGTTCACAATCCCTGAATACAAGTAAACTTTTTTTATTTATTTTTTTTAGGTGCCTGGAACAGCAGCAAGAAGTCTTTTTTTATTTATTTTTTTTAGGTGCCTGGAACAGCAGCAAGAAGTGGTATCCACATCTGGTAACACACTACTGTCTAAAGAACTTTGTCAAGGAACGTTTAAAGGACCCATTCAGTATATTGTGTGGAAGGAAATGAAAAATACAATTGTTCCAAGTGAGACCTTTTTTATCTTTTTATTTTCCCATAGTTTAAATAAGGCTAAAATTCTTAGTAAGGACTGTATCTTACATTTTCCTGCAAATTGAATCCATGTATTGGTTTGAACCATTAAGGTTTGGTTTACACTCGAGATTCCAGGAAGAAAATGCTGCATTGTCTGTATCCAACTGAAATGAAGCTTACATAAAAACTAACCTTTTATCCTTTTGTTTGTTTGTAGCACTGTCTCCTATGATGCTGGATCCAAGTACTGCTCACCCTAACTTGATATTGGCAGATGGGTTGACAAGTGTGAAGTATGGTGATGCCAAACTGACTGTTCCTGATAACCCTAAACGTTTCAGCCAGTGTATCCTCGTGCTGGGAGCAGAAGGATTTGATTCTGGTCGCCATTACTGGGAGGTTGAAGTAGGAGACAAAACTGCGTGGGACGTGGGCATGGCTAGCGAGTCCAGCAATCGCAAAGGAAAGATCAAACTAAACCCTAAGAATGGCTACTGGGCTATCTGGTTGAGGAATGGAAATGCTTACAAGGCCCTTGAATCTCCCTCCAAGACACTAGTTTTGTCATCCAAGCCCCGTAAAATAGGAGTCTATGTGGATTATGAGGGAGGCATGATTTCGTTTTATAATGGTGATGACATGACCCCCATTTACACCTTTAATGCCACCTTTACAGAGAAATTGTATCCTTACTTGTCTCCATTCCTGCATGATTCTGGTAGAAACGCAGAGCCCCTTCGCCTTCTCCATAATTGATTCCCCCTGTACACCCCATATAATTGCATTCAATCACATAGTAGATTGAAGTTTAAGTAGCTGTTTTCTAATGAAAAATGGCACCGTCCTAACATTCTGCTTTCCTCCCACCCACTGTAATTCATTAAGCGGTCACTCTCATAGATTTCAGCAGTGTAATTCAATATGTAATTGGACCAATAATGTCTAGAGAAACTGATAATGTGCTGTTTACACAACTTTGTTTTCTTGTATGTTCTTTGGAACAATGTGAATTGCAAGGCTTCTTTAAGGGGATAATAAAACCTTTGTATGTTTTTTTTGGAGGTGCAGTTCTATTGCTTTCTCTTGGCTCCACCCCTGTTTTTATGGCGAATCGGTTAAATTCTTGCCAAAGGTCTTGGAAAAGGTTGGAGAGGGCTTATACTATAGAATTTTTTTTCTGCAGATGCATTGCTAAATCTTCTGGTAGGAACCACATTATTTCAAACATTTTATTCCTGTCTGTTACCTTTAACTTTTTAAGGAATTAACAAACTGAATGCTCAAAGTACTTGTAGGTTCTGCGATTTGAATGTATACATTTTCGCATCTTGAGAGAGCACAGCAATGTGAAGTACACACTTGAGGATATTTTTAGTCAAAGTTCTATTAGCACTCTGTTTTAAACATGAGGTATTTACACTTTAGGGGATTTTTTTTTTTTTAATGGATTTTGTCTATTAACTTTATTATTCTACGCCAATTGTCCTACTGTATCCCTGGATCTCCTTGCACGACTTCTCTTCTGGCTATAGTTTGTTTTGGTTTTTGATGACTTTCTGTTGCATAAATGCTGAAGATTAAGCAATGTAAATTGTTACCATGTTAAAATGTTTTCTTCTTGCCATGTGTTGACCTTTTGTGCTTTTTTCAAATTTAAAAGCTCTCAAATATTTTTCAAATGGTTATTTCTTTGTCCGAAATGTGAAATGTTACATTGTATGCCTGTGTAATGGAATAAAAATGTCATCATTCTGTTTAAAGCCGCCTCTGTTGGTCATTTCACCCCCAGTCTCTACCCTCTTTGAGGGTCCACAATCGGCTGTTTTTAAACAGCTGATCCTGCATATGAAGTAACATATTTGCAATTAGCTGTTTAAAAGACCAGACCCAAAGTCTTAAACTAATGTGCTGATGTTTTTTTGCTATCTGACAAACCATTCCCAAAGCTCCATAATCTTAGAGGTGGGGTACACACATTACCAATCTGTCAAAGATGCAAATTGTCAGCTGGAGAGTACACACAATCCCGATTTATAGTATAGGGAGAATGTTCGTGACTGCCATACTCCCTTCAATAAACCACAAAGAGATAGCATCAGGGCACCAGTTTAGTAATAGGGAGTATTCATATATAATGAGGGGGTGCTCCTATCCACCAAACGATATAAAATTACACAAAGAGCACAGTAGTGGATATAAATGGGCACACCACCTAAGTATATAGTAAAATAAAACTCCTTTATTATCGTACACATATGTACATATGTGTACGATAATAAAGGAGTTTTATTTTACTATATACTTAGATGGTGTGCCCATTTATATCCACTACTGTGCTCTTTGTGTAATTATACTCCCTTCAATCACAGCACTCCCTGTACTTTGATACAGGGGGCTGGCCACGACCGAGGGAAAAATTTTTACTGGTCTGAACGACCATTTGATGCTGAACATTCGGTGGAAACTTTTTCAGCTGCACACACATTAGCTATCTAGGATCTGTCAATATGTGCACCCAGCATTAGTTTGATAGTTAAAGGGCATGTCCACTCCCAGAACTAAAATTTAACCCACTTCTGGCCCCACTGTAGAGTAAGAAAATCCTTCCCTTAATATCTGCTCCTTATGGTTCTCTTGTAATGCTTCTCCAAAGTCCAGGGAACTGAAGAGTAGCAGGAGGTTTCTACCTCCTCCTGAGAGGACAGTGGTATGTGCAGGGCAGCTGCAATTGTTCACTTGGGACAGTTGGCCAAAGGCATTGCTATTCCCCTAGCCTGCTGCCTCCGCGCATATGTGAGCTTGGAAAAGGGGATAAAGACCATTTTGCTGTATAAGTCTGGGGTACGCACTGTTAGGTTTTTATATATTCTCTATAATCACTTAGCCTAATAGCAGCCATTTTGTTCTCTGACTCCATTTTGTTTTATATTATTGTCATGTTATTGCAGATGTTTGTTTCCAAATGTTCTTTCTCATTTGATAACACTTGAGCTTCCCAGTGAGCTCAAGGTCTTTTGCCTCCTACATTCCAAGGTTTTAGTACGTCATCGGCAGACACTGTCTGGCCACGCCCCCTTTTTCTCTTTGTGAAAACCCAATGTAACGTGAATAAACCGAGAAACTGGGTTCTACCGCACCGAACGTGTTGTGTAATCCTTTCTCCCAGCGCTGAAGGTCTCTTAGTGGGTCTGACAGGCATCAATAAAAGTCGGGCGTGACTAGAATAGGATATGTTATTTTTTCACACACCATACAATGTTTTTGATCGACTGATATTACCATGTATCTGTCTGAAAATATATGGTGTGGGTGTAAACTGCTGTGACCAAACTCATTCATCCATATCAGACAAAAGGGCAATCGGGTATTGTGCTAAATCACAACAGATTGTGCGGTTCTCTATGGGATTGGACGCAGTGAACGGTTGGCCGCAGCTGCTTTGTCTATTTGTGTATAGAGCCTAATCGAGTAATCAAGGTGTAATGTTTCATTTTCTTGAGTATTTTGGTTCTATTATCCCCCATATGTCAGGTTGATCAGTTCTGCGGCCTTCCACAAAAGCTACATACAGTACCAATCTCCATCAGATTACCAATAGATTTCATTGGATTCTTTCTATATATAGTATTGCACACCTCCCAGCCAATACCGTTCTAGCTGGGACAGACCCATTAAACACTTTATCCCTTGGGGATACAGTCTGGGACAGAACTAGTGGGGTTTAAAGATCTGACCTGGTTAGGTAAGAGAGGCCAACACATTCCTCATAGTTCTTCCTTTACTTAGAGGTAATTAGGTTTCTGAAGGGTTTTGATTGAGCTACAGCCACCTGCTTTTTAACCCAAATGTGTATACTTTGACCCAGGCCTATTAGAATTTCCCTAAAATCTTCTTATTAGATCAATTTTCTCCTTTTTGTAAAACTACCAGGACCTGTTTCCTACTATCTTGGCCACCTCCCATTCCAAGCTTCTACAAAGATATCTATCTCTATTCCATTTTACTGGGGCTAGCATAAAAAAGCTGATGTAATTCCAATATTCAATAAAGGTACAGTATTTGTTCACAACCTGCTAATTATAAGTTTAACATCAGCGTTGGGTAAGATAATAAAGAATGTGTGATTTCCGGGGGCGGGACGCCGAGAGCGGCCGCATTTTACAAGTGCTCCGTACCTTCGAGAGCCATTGGAGCAAACTACACCTAACCCCATAAAATAAAGGGGCTGAAAGGCATATATACCTCAAAGAATAGCCACCACGAACACCTGGCTACATCTGTCTCCAACATCCCCGAAGTCAGACTGGGCTGGTGGGTACCAACACCCGCTCAACAGCCGGAGCTCACCGACAATCGAGCCCTACCACCTACCCAGCAATCAAATCTCTGCAAACCCAGAGGGACGCAGAAACCAGCACCCACTCATCGGAGCAAAGACCTGACCTGAAAGCAAGGCCTCTGGAGGAATCCGCAGCCGGAGACGGCCCTACACTAGCGGGGCACAGGTACGTGGCAATATCATGGACCCCAACCGCAGCGCCGGGGCCCCTGAGGAGGCCCAACCAAGCCACCTGGGGACCACGCCGACCCCCGGCCTAACAGTAGAGACCCACAAACTGCCCCCACTTGAGAAGCGGGGAAACAGTCTGCACCACAAGGGGACCACCGGACTAATTGGGAAACTACACACTCCCAAACCCCAAGATCACCACCGGCTCTGAGGAGGCCCCAAATTAAACACCTACTTCAATTCCGGCCTATCACTTAAACCAACCACCCCCCTCACCACAAGCTGTCTGGAGGCCTAGTCGTACAGGCCTCAAGGGGAGCCAACCACAACCTTGCTGGAGCGATTGGGCTGTTTAGACCCATGGGAAGGACCCTGGACACGGGGGGAAAAGAGGTAAGGAAAAGGGGAACACATATAGCGGCCTAGGCTTGGAAATCACTCAGGCCCACACCGGCTGGATTTCAAAACAGCCTCTAGGCCTCAACTAAATCCGACCTCATCAGCACGCATGCAGGGTTGACTGCCGCCCACGCTGAGTGGGAAGGAAACACAGAACAATGATACCATATACCAAAAGGCCTAGGCCTCAAACATCTACAAAATCTGAAACAGGTCCTCCAGAGCTGTCCCTCTGATCACAGACCCACTTATAACTCAAACCTACATAAAATCAAGGTACCACCGACCTGCTGCCCCCTCTGCAACTACCTCTGCTACACTTGGACCATCATATCACCTACACCTAACTCTGAACCACCTATCCCCCCGCTGAACCCTAACCACCACTACATATATATCCAAACCCGGACTACCTACCCCACAGTATATATCTCCGTTGAACTCAAACCACCACTCCACCTATATCCAAATACACCATACTACTACAAAGTCAGCCACGTTTGGGGCCTTGATACCCCCTGCAAATGCATACTCGGACTCAAAATATTTGCCAAACTTTGGGAACCTTTATCAGGATCCCCTATCTCAAAACCATGATCAACAATCGCCAAACGATTTAAGTATGTAAACTGAGAACATTCAAGAGCCCTCAACATCTCTTCTACAGACTTTGCCTACCAACGAAACATATTTACCCTACAATCTAGACCTGTCAAATCATAGTATGGACAAATACATAGAAAAATCTAACTCGGACATGGGTAAAAGAAACAAAAAGGCTGACCAACAAGCTTCCTCCGGACCAACCACCCTCAACGCTCCAAACAGCAACAAGGACAAATCACAGACCCCGAAACCACAAAGACATACCAAAAATCTCAAACCCTCCATTTCGCCCATGGAGGAAACTCTGAAGAGGAAACCCTCACCCCTCATACCCTAAATGCACAAACCATAACCTCAAACCAAGCAGCCAAAATAGCAAGAGGTATCCAATCTTATAATGCCACTACTCGATAAGAGACTCGAAGTGCTACACTCCTCCATCTCTTCAGCGCTGTCCCAAGTCGCCGAAAACACCCAAAGGATCTCAACTTTAGAGACCAGAATAAGTGATAAGGAGGACTCCCTAACCCCCATGGAAAATACATCCAGACTACAACAAAATGCACTTCAACAACTACAAGATAAACTGGACGATCTAGAAAACCGCACAAGGAGAAATAACCTCAGAATTATTGGCATACCTGAATCATACAAAGGCCAAGACCTAATCCAATTCATCACCCACGACTTAATAAATACCCTTGGAATAACACCACACCACAACGGATTACAAATTGAAAGAATTCATAGGATCGGCCCCGAAAACAGACAAATCAATGAAAGTCCCCGGCCAGTAATCATGAAATTACTAGATTTCAGAGACAAGGAACTAATCCTACAAACCTACCGGAAAATGAAAAACTTGGAAGTCGGCAACCATAAACTCTTACTTTTTCAAGACTTCTCAGCGGCAGTAAGCGCCAAAAGGAAAGCCTAAACCATGTTAAAATAGCCGCACGGGAGACATCCCATCCACAGAGACAAGCCCTGATATCTCCCTGCTCGCTGGGATGGGGAATAAAGGCAAGTTCACACAAAACCACACACTCACACAACTCAAAACCAACATTTTAACTCAACCAGGATAAACTAAACCATGTTAAAATAGTCTCCTGGAATGTAGACGGACTAAACACAACAGTCAAACGCAACAGGGTCCTCACACATCTAAAGAGACTACACGCACATATAATCCTACTCCAGGAGACACATTGGAAACAATCTGAGGAGGGATTTCTAAAAGCTCCATGGATATCACACTGCATATCAGCCTCACATACATCAAAATCCAAAGGGGTGGCTATACTAATACACAAGGATATACCGGCCACGGTGCTGGACACAGTAAGAGATCCTGAGGGCAGATTCCTGATCTTAGACCTAGAAATAAAAAATATGATATACACTATAGCAAACATCTACGCCCCAAATGGAGCGAACACAGAGTTCTACTCCAATCTTTTGAGACAGCTGCTGACTAAACCAAAACACCAAATCTTCATTGGTGGAGATTTTAACACGATCTTGGATACCACCACTGATAGAATAGGACCTAGGCAAACACCATTCACCACACCCCCTCCTCTCCTGGAAATAATCTCACAAATAGGACTCTGTGACCCCTGGAGACTACAACACCCAACCACCAAACAGTATAGCTTTTACTCCCATCCACACCACTCACGCATCGACTATTTCTTAATATCAAACGAATTATTTCCACTCACATCAAACACTTCCATAAATAACATACAAATATCAGACCATGCCCCAGTCGAACTATCGATAAACTTAAACACACAATCTACAAGAACAGACCATTGGAGATTTCCAGCTTATCTTTACAACTCAGAAGATTTTAAGGTATTTATAGCCACCCAATGGCAAAACTATGTAGATGACAATATGATCCATATGGAGGACCCGGCTCTCTTCTGGCAAGCCTCCAAGGCGGTAATGAGGGGACATGTAATAGCATATGTCTCACATAAGAAAAAAACCTACAGGGAAAGATTCTCCCAACTTGACCGCAGTCTCCGGGAGGCGTGCGGCCAGTACATCAATGATCCCACAGAAACAAACAAAGAACACTACATATCAACAAGAAACTTACTAGACACATACCTACTGGGACAAGCATGATGGTCGGTAGATGCCAGAAGAAACAAATACCACAGATGGGGCAACAGAACAGGCACATTACTAGCAAGATTAACTAAACCACAACGCTCATACTGTCCCATATTACAAATACTTAACTCCAACACAAACCAAATCATAACCACACAACCTGAATTACAACAGCACTTTACAATATTTTGATTCCCTATTCACACCACATACGACCCCAACTACAGATGCCGATGCTTACCTGGAAGCATGCTCTCTCCCTCAACTTACAGTAGAACAACAGGAATCACTTAACCGCACAATAACCCAACAGGAAATCTCTAAAGTCATCAAATCACTACACAACACCAAAGCCCCGGGCCCAGACGGCTTCCCAGCAGAATATTATAAACTACTAAACCCTCATATACTCCCCATCCTCACAGACTTATATAATAACATCCTTACTCAAGAAATCCACATCCAAAACTTCAACGATTCCCAAACCATCCTACTGCCCAAACCAAACAAAGACCCACTATTAGTCCAATCCTACAGGCCGATATCATTATTAAACCAAGACTACAAAATCCTAACAAAAATAATAGCAAACAGACTCAGCCATATCATGCCAGACTTAATCACAGACTCACAACTAGGATTCACCAAAGCAGAAACACACCAAAGCCATACGCATAGCCACAGCCGCTATATCAGCCCACTCCACCAGACCCCATTCCCAGGAGATTCTACTAAGTTTAAGATGCGACAAAGCCTTTGATAGAGTCTCCTGGGAATTCCTACAATAAAATCCTCACGATACGCAATTTTGGATCCAATTTCATCAGATTAATTACATTTCTCCATGAAAACACCAACACCTCCCTGCTGATAAACAACACCAAATCACACACATTTCAAACCCACAGAGGGACAAGACAGGGATTCCCACTCTCCCCCTACTGGTAACCTTAGTATAGACCCATTACTCAGAACCATATCCAACAACAAACAATTCACAGGCATCAAAATAGGCAAGGAAGATCTAAAACTCTCAGCATATGCAGATGACATTCTCCTATTTATATCCAAACCCTTACAATCCATACCAGCCATAATAAATCATCTAACACAGTTCGGGAGACTGTCAGGACTGCAAATTAACTATAACAAATCTGAAGCACTTCTTCTGGGAACCGCTAACCCCCCAGACTGGTCAAACAACTTCCCATTTAAATGGGCTGATACTGCCATAACATACCTGGGAGTCATCCTCCCCAGACAAATAGACTCACTTACTATATTCGAAAAACCTCCCCCCACTTATAACCCAAATAACAAACACACTGACAACATGGGTAAAATTCTCTCTATCCTTTACAGGACGAGCCAATCTTATAAAAATGATTTTATTCCCCAAACTACTTTATCTACTACAAACCCTGCTGATATTCCTATCCCGCAAAGACACAAAACACATAAACAATTTGAAATAAAAATTTCAACACCCTCACACTCCCTAAAAACAAAGGAGGCATCGGCTTTCCAAAATATCGAATTTTATAATATAGCCTCCCACCTCAGAATAGTCAGGAACTGGCTGCACGCCTCCTAGACCAACAACTCTGTGGCCCCCAGTCCCTGCCTCGTTGCTACATACCCGCTTTTTGGATCTGCCAGGGGAGAGCAGGGACAACCCTCTGTTGATGTCAGGCTGGAAAGCATGGAACAAAGCCCGCTCTGTTATGGGCCTGAAACAGTCCCACTCATTATGGCTACCATTCACCAACCACCCGAATTTCCAGGAGGGGGGGGCCCATACAATATTCCATAGATGGAAAACAAAAGGGATAAAAACAATCCGAGAGCTTGTAGACACACATACTAGACATCCCCTATCCTTCTCACAGGCGAAAAACAAATTCCCTATCATAGGACCAAGTTTCTTTCACTACTACAAGCCAGCAGCTTTGTCTCAAAATCACTCCTATCTGGAGAGACAGACTGGAACAACCCGCTAGATACACTTCTTCGATCCCCAGAAAAAAGTCTGAACTTGTCCAACTACCATAAACTTCTACAACAACCACTCAAATACCCAAACCATCCACCAAAAAATAAACAATGGAAACAAGATATACCCACAATAACAGAAACATTATACAGGATATTGTCAATCCAATACAAAACATCCTCCAGCAATCCCATACCATGAGATGACCCTAAAACTACTATACAGGGGCTACATCTCACCATACAGACTGAGGAAGATCAGGGATCTGCCCCAGACCTTGTGCCCAAAATGCAAAGACCCCAAACCAGACCTTTTTCACTGCATGTGGTCTTGCCCAGTTATTCAAGACTTCTGGAAACAAATGGCAACATTCTCCACACAACACCTAGTTAACTACGTTCCCCTAACACCAAATAATATTTGGATATACGATAACACAAACCTCCCACATCACATTAGGAGCAAAGAAACTGCTCAATATATCTGCTGCACCCATAATCTGTTCAAAACTAAACTATCATATTTATTCCGAATGGATTGGGTGGAAGCAACGCTGGACAGAGAAAACAAAGTCAGCCAGTTCTTTAAGCTGTGGGAAAGTTTCATTGATATTCTACCAACACATATTAAACAAAATATCCATGACTGCTTCCACAAAATGGTATGGTACACAGAACAAACTCTGAGCAATAACCCTCCAATCTCTCTACCATAAATATTCACACAAGTCAGTCCGTGCGCTACTCCTCCCCCCACCTCCCAACCATCTGAACCACAATCTTACCCGACCCCTGGCGACTGGACAACAACGACAACTGTTAGTATCACTGTGAAGTCAACCTAGGCAATAGTTTAATTAAGTTAGATAATGTTAGTAGCCCGCAACTTATTTGCGGCAGGTTAAGTAAATAAATAATAAAAAATAACCTCAAGGTTAGAGATGCGGACCAATAAACACTCCTAAGAACCAGTCACTATACTAAATGATTAATGTTATACCAACTACCACCTGGGAATACACAAAGACGAAATCAATGCAGGAATGTTATTATACTGTTCTCTTTTTCTTTGTTTTCTGCTAATAACCGTATTCATACAAATGTATACCCCAAATACTCCCCCCTTTTCTGCATTCTGTAAACCCCCATATTCTTTAATAAAAATATTTAAAAAAAAAAAAGAATGTGTGATCTGCTTACATTCTGGATTATATTTTGAAAAATTATCTAATATATTTTACCATGTATCTAATATGTATGTGGACAACACCCCCATTTACCCTATTGAGTCAGCAAGCTGCCTAGGGGTCATTATTGAATCCTCTCTCTCCTTTTCCAATCACATTAACTATGTTGCTAAAACCTGACGCTTTTTTCTTCGTAATCTTGCAAAGATCCGTAGATTCCTTTCTCTTCCAACTACTGCTAAGCTTATCCATACTCTCATCCTATCACGGCTGGATTATTGTAACCTGCTTTCTGGCCTTCCTGCTTCCATCTTTCTCCTCTTCAGTCCATACTTAACTCTGCATTGTATTGCTCTCTAACAATCGGGATATTAAATCTCAGAAAATCTATAGTACTCCACACAGCAGGTAAGTAGGACACTTAAGAAAGGGCCCAGTGTGGCTCCAAACATGTAAAATAAAGTTGCAGTTATCCTGCTTGTTGCCTTAAGTGTTACCTCCTATCAATTTTATTGTAACAATATTAAATCTCTCTACCACACATCTACCTGGCTCCCCATTAAACAACGCATTATCTACAAAATCCTTCTCTTAACATTTAAATCCCTTCGCTCTGCTGCTCCTTCTAATATTTCTTCTTTTGTGTCCCCATATGTCTCATCACAGAACCAGCTCCTCTACAGACCCCCCACTCACGCTGCCTCCTCTCGCCTTAAACCTTTTCCTCTTTTGGCTCCCGTCCTCTGGAATTCTATTCCCCTCTCTCTACGTCAAGAAACCTCAATAAATAAGTTTAAATCTAACCTGTCAAGCTATCTCTCTAAGCACAGCACAGGACTGTTGATACTGCACCAGTTATTACTTTAGCACTTCCACCCTTTCCTATGTATCTGTATGTTACCCACCTAAGTAGATTATAAGCTCTAAGGGGCAGGGACCGCTTTCCTCATGTTAGATGTTTTAAGCACTTGTATATTTAGTGGTGCTCATACTTATTTATTTACTGTCCTCCCTGTATGACTTTTTGTATTCTATATTGTTCAGCGCTGCGTCTCCTAGTGGCACTATATAAATAAACCTATATTTTTCAATTTTAGGAAGGACACTGGCTACTAACACCAGAAAACACTTTAAAGCAGAGCTAAACCTTTTTAATACTAATGTGAAACCTTTTCTCCCCAGAACACCTACACATTGTAAAATTCTTCTCCAGTAAGTTGCAGTTAGTATTTTCTATACAGATGTATAGAAAATGTATTGTCTCTAGACAATTTTGTCTGGAGGCTTAAGTTCCCCCATTAAAATGAGACTAGTCTACAGCCAGGGTTGCCAGATGTCACTTTGTAAGGGACTGCCCTAACTTCATCCAGCAGTCAGGGTTTCCTCCGGCTTGGCAACCCTGCAGCCAATCTTTTCCCACTCCCTGCCTAGTTCCACCCCATTCACCACAACAAGCTTCGTACTCCACTCCTTTCTCCATACAATTCCCTAACCCCCTGGGTTTTTCATAGGGAAATCTTGTTTCCTGGCCATCCTCGGGTAGCACTTAATGGGTTAACTTCCTTGTTAGCTGGGACAGAAGAAAATAGACCCTCCCCCAATCTTACAAATAGTCACAACCCCCTTCTAACTATAGTCTATTTTCTTCTGTCTCGGCTGGGAAATGAAGTTTTCCCCCTACTCTGTGCTGCTTCCGACCGGTAGTCTTACCTTAGGTCGTTGTCCTGGCTGTTGTGCCAGTCTAGCACCCGCTCTAGCTGGGAGACCACCGAGAAGATTCCCTCCTAAGACAGCCGCGGCTATGGGGAAGTGCGCGCAAGAAATTTGAAATTCGCTCCTGACTGATCCCTATCTGCAGCCAAAACTCGCTAACTCCTCATACAACTATCCCAGGATGGCTGGGACAAACCAATTTTTAGGGGCCTGCCCTTTCTGGACTGGTGGTCCAGGGGTGCCCATGGCATATTTCTGGTCATTCAGAAGATAAGAGGTATGACTTTCTAAGTATATGTTTGCTATCGGAACATCACGTTTGCGATTTAGTGCGAATGTTCTGCTGCATTAACAAACAGCTGCAGACATTTTTTATTGAAAACGCTGTGCATTAATGCACCAAACTGCTGCATGCCATCTTTAAAACCTACCACTTCGCAGTGGTGCAATATGAACCGTGCCGTTTATTAACATTGGACATGGTGAGAACGCACCAAAACGCAGCAGTGTGAACGAAGCCTTAAACCACCAAAAAAGCCATACGGCTGAGGCCACACTGCAACGTACAGGAATCGTGCACCAAATCGAGCGTTATCGCGATTCTTGTACATTTTGCAAATGCGTCTTCGCCGTTTTGCCAAAACGCGAACGGACGCGCATCGTCACGTTCCCGCAATTTCCATGTTAGTGAAAATCACGAGCGCTAATGTGGCCTCATCCTAAGAGTAAAAAACAGCCAATTGCAGTGACCACCAAACCAGCCTCAGTATTCAGCAGTATTATTATTAGTTACGTATATTGACATGAAGCTTTTCTGTAGTGCAACAACATGGGAGGGATACTATTCTAGATAGGCTCTCATCAGTGACAATGATTTTATCCCTGACTGCTGGATTTCTAGGTTTCACCACTAGATGGAGAACATTCCATGTTACATGGTTGAATTGAGAATCTGAGCTCTCTTGCTAAATGAATGGGCTGCAGACTGGTCCAATGGGCTGTGCTGCTATTGGCTGTGTGTGACCCTCTAACAGTATGTAAAACAGTAGGAAGTACCTGTCCTCCTGTAGTTGGTGATGCCACTGTAGCTGACGGACTGGTGATCCTGAGTTCTGTTATTCAACTCTGTATTGTGGTAATATATGTACACATTGGCTGCCTGTTCTGTTTTGAGATTATGTACTCAACAGCTGGCATATGCACAAAAGCTGCCAATTGACAAAATGAGATGTAATATGCTAGCAATCTTTGTGTATTGGGGATGTTTATAAACATCAGCCATTGTGGAGGTTGACCGTTGATATAGGCCTGTATCCTGCGTAGATTTCCCAACATCACTTGCAGCTTTTCATGGCTGACACCGACGTTTAAATAAAAATCAATTTAGGAATGAAATGTTTTATTTTGCTTTCAGTAATGATTCACAGGTCTGTGACTCGTTCCAAAGTGGTCGCCGCGCTTTCCACAGCTGTAATTGCAACAGTCAGGTGGTGGTGGACCTGGTTCCAGTCATCCTGCGAGTCGCTAAGTACGGCCTTTTCATAGGCGTCGGCAAGGCCAGGAAAAGTGACTACGCTGGAGCTGCGCGATGCCCAGATCACATGGCTAAATATGACAGGAAACAATGTGTTACTTGGCCAATTTAACATTTCCACTTACAGTAACAATAACAAGGCAATGGTGTCATCAGCCATAAAAGGCAAATGAGAGTAAACATGACCCCCGGAAGAACTGGATAAGGTAACTGTGCATGTGCACCATCTGGCCACGCCTTTTGCCCCCAGTCACATGGTTTCTTCCCTGTATTGGACCTGTACCAGAATCAGCTAGAGACACTAATGGACACGCCCATCTGTAACAAGTTCCTGCAGTAGCTGGATGAGCATGTGCAAAAAAACCTGACCAAATGTTATACTGGAATGCTGGGAAATAAAGCTTTAAAGTTAGTAAGGGGGATTTCCCAGAAGCCACTGCAAACTGAAAGGTGAGGCTCTAACTACTGCTGTTATATAAACGTTCTCTGCCTTCTGATTCAATATTGTGCAGAGGCTTAAGTTGCCCTTTAAAACCCACAACTTAAGCCTCTGCACACACGGTGCCCTTAACACAGCAGGAAAGCTACTTCTGTAAGTTATATGAAATAGGTAAACGTTCTTGAGTCATGTGACACTAAAGACCAATGTAATGACCTATAACATTTTAAAGATATAAATATAGGTCCTCAATCCTCTGATCTTACATTATTAGGTTATATGTCTATGTAAAAGGACACCTTTCTACAAATGTGAAAAGTTTTCATTAATACTGTAATTATAGGAAGGTAGGAGCAGGTATTCCTACCTCCTATTCTTTTCTTTGTGAGAAGTCCTTCAGTGAAGTTTGTAACAAGGTCACACAGGCTTTGTTTCAATGCAATGCTCATATGAAATTAGGACAGGGGCAGCAAAATTGTTATTTATGAGTGGAGTCTATAACTATAGTATTCATGACAAATCTCTGCAGTCACAAATCTGATTAGATCGGGTGTAGTTAGATCACTTATTGCATATCAATCTTCCAGATTATTAAAATGCTAACAAAACAAAACTGATTGGATGGTAGGTACTGCTCTTCCCAAGCTCATCTGTGATTGGCTACATGTCTGGTTCATATAAAACTTGTAGGGGGGGTTTACCTGTAATATAATTTATCTGGGAATGCCATGTGGTTAATGAAAGATCGTTCCAGCAGCATTAATTGGTCGTTAATCATCCGGATTTTAAGTGGCCTGTAGAGCAGAAAACAGAATAACTAATTTAGAGTTCAAATTAACTTTACAATTAAAGGACAACTGTGGTATATAACATTTATCCTAATAGCCCAGAAACTGCTTAATAATGGCTTTGCTTTAATACCAAAGATATACCCATTTACAAAAGTAAAACTCCTTCCTAACCACAGTACAAATTAGCTACATTTGACAGCTCCTTCATTTTTTTTCCTGGTTCAATTACACTGAGCATGTCTGTACCGCTGAGAAAGGGAGGAAGAGGCATATGGTAGAAAAATAATTTGACTAATTTCGAGCAGGTCTGTCTGCTTAAGAATGGCTTAGGGCTCGTTCACACTAGTACAACTTAAAAACGCAGTGTGTTTAGTGATGTTTAACCGTTTGCATGTACGTCATTTTCCGCTTGTATCAGGTTTTTTTTTTTGTTTCTGTCCGTTGCATTTTAACGCGTTTTTGATCACATTTTTCTAATTTAAAGGGACAGGACCAAAGGACACTTGTCACTTCTTGGGAGTGTGGGAGTTTCAGGAGCTTTTGGAGAGAGAGGTAGCAGATAGTGTTGTGGAGAGAGATCTTGCGAATTTCCTGTGATTTTGCTATTCTTCAGTGTGTTTCCTATAGCCCGCAGACTGGAAATGACATCACAGGAACTCCCAGACATCCTTCACGAAAAATGGAAAGAAACGCAAACCCGTGTGTTGTTATCTGTTGTACCGCCTTTTCATGTATTTTAGACAGACAAATGCGTGCAAAAGTGCGTTTTTTAAACGGACTGGAGTGGAACGGAATACAACACAGCAAGTGTGAATGATATTGTGAGATCCTATGGGGTTTTACTGTTTGGGCATTTTGTAAAACGCACCGACATCTGAAAAATGGATCCAGACTGACCAGTCTCCTGGTATATTAACTTCACATGGTGACCGTGCCCTAATGCCTACAACCCTAACATCCGTGATACAAATCTGGAAATAGAAAGTACTTGGAAAACGTTCCACTTGCAAATGAGCACGATAGAGAACCAGCTCCTACCTCCCATATCATTATAGGATATATGATGATACTGACCTATTTTTCAGTATAGATAGCCTTTCATCAGTAATTTCTGGGCTAATGAGATTAAAGGGTATCTATCTTAAAATATCTCTATCATACCTTTCAAACAAGCCTAGAATAGTGTCTTTAGCTTGTCTGGATCTTAAGTTATCGGCTTGTAAATTTACATTTCTTTGTCTGTCCTGTCTGTCTGAGTCAGTGACAAGCATATTTTTTTCTGAAGCTACAGACCAGCATCCAATCTCTGTATTTTCCCCTACCTATGGACACTTTAGGCTGGGTACACATGGGCAAATTTTTCATCAGCACTAGCCAACGGCCGTTTGACATCGTCCAGCTCTGAAATCAGCGCACAATTTTAAGCCTGATGAATGGATACACAGAAATATTAGTCAATTGGCCTAAAAAATCTGCTTGTGTGTACCCAGCCTTGGAGTGAAAAAAATGTTTTCAGGCTTTTGGCTAGCTAATTATTTTACAGTTTGTGGGTGGGGCTTATGATGCAGCTGATGATGCTCTGTCTTAGCAGTGGGCATGGTCTAGACTGAGACTTGGGGGCAGAGCAGTGATGCTGGTGATGTCACAGCTCACAGTACTAGCAAGACATAACGCCCTTTATACTGCTGTAACTTTGGATACATTGCAACTAGAAGCATGATCCTGGAGTCCTTTTAAAAGTAGTTGTGTGCTATTAAGTCCACATTAAACAGAGACCACGGTTTCCCTTTAATTAAGGACCCTCATTCTCCTTTAAAGCTGTTTATACCAAATGTTAGTTTGATGGTTGTTTATATACTGTACAGTAAATTTAAAATCCACTCACGTCTCTTCAGTTTTCTTAAGATTCTTTATTGTTTCCTCTAGGGTATCACACGCCTTCTTGTATCTATTAATTGCATTTCTCAGCGGTACTGAAATAGAAAGAGTAATAGTAATATATATCATTGCACTGATAGCTTTCTACCTACAAATACAACGTAAGAGTTATTTAACATTGCACACAATTACTTTATACGAATTGCTATTACTTAAATCTGCTTTTTGATACAAACCATTTACTAATGTACTATTAATGTATCCAGGCTATATCATTGTGTATGCTGGTCAGCTTTGGAATGGGCAGTGATTTCATGCACCCAGACATCTATTAAAAATAATTATCTATGGGATTAAAGGGCATGTCCACCCCCAAAACTAAAATTTACCCCAATGCTGGCCCACTGTATAGTTTTTAAAAAATCCTTATGTTACATGTCTGCTCCTTATGGTTCTCCTGCAATGTCTGTACAAAGTTCAGGAAACTGAAGAGTAGGAGCTGTCTTCCTGTCAAAAGGTTGCTGTCTCTAATCTGTCCTCCGGGAAGTAGTGTGTCATGCGCATGGGAACCCTTTCCTCCCCTACCTCCCACCCCCCAGATCCCCTTTATTGCTGCCATTCCACCTAGCTTAAAATCATTTGGGCAGTGCGTGTACAGTACATACTTTAAGAGATGTCAGTGCATGTACAGCATATACTAAAATACATTGTCAGTGTGTGTACAGTACATACATAAAGAGATGTCAGTGCGAGTACAGTACATACATAAAGAGATGTCAGTGCGTGTACAGTACATAGTAGAGATGTCAGTGCGTGTACAGTACATACTAGAGATGTCAGTGCGTGTACAGTACATACTTAAAGAGATGGCAGTGTGTTTACAGTACATACTTTAAGAGATGTCAGTGCATGTACAGCACATACTAAAAGAGATTGTCAGTGTGTGTACAGTACATACTAAAAGAGATTTCAGTGCCTGTACTGTACATACATAAAGAGATGTCAGTGCATGTACAGTACATACTAAGAGATTGCCAGTGCGTGTACAATACATACTAAGAGATGTCAGTGCGTGTACAGTACATAAATAAAGAGATGTCAGTGCGTGTACAGTACATACATAAAGAGATGTCAGTGCGTGTACAGTACATACTAGAGATGTCAGTGCGTGTGCAGTACATACTAGAGATGTCAGTGCGTGTACAGTACATAAATAAAGAGATATCAGTGCGTGTACAATACATAAATAAAGAGAGGTCAGTGCGTGTACAATACATAAATAAAGAGATGTCAGTGCGTGTACATTACATAAATAAAGAGATGTCAGTGCGTGTACATTACATAAATAAAGAGATGATCGTGCGTGTACAATACATAAATAAAGAGAGGACAGTGCGTGTACATTACATACTTAAAGAGATGTTTTTGGTGTTAAGGTTGGACTGAAAGTTTTCCTCTGCTTTGCTGTAATAGCGATCTAGAGTCTCCATGTAGTCTCTCACTCCGAGGGGGACGATAAGGCTGTCCGCCAATCGTAACAGGACATTCCCAGCTGTACGTGCCACCATCTGGTGACTGGTGAAACCTACACAACCATAATAAATGTTACTGGCTATTAGTGTATGCTATATTTACAAAACTGTGCTTCATGTTTACATTGTGCATCAACACAAAACCAGTCCTGCGATGCCTCTGTACCAGCACACTCAGAATTTAACCACAACATAGTGAACTTAGCTATACCGCCCCATCTGATAAAGTATGCGCCTCTAACCAACTTCTAAAGTGGTCCCACTTGCTGCATCACACCAATCCAGTACATGTGCTCAGGCTCAGTATACCCCTTCCCACTTTTAACCAACTCCATAATCCATCTTGCATGACTTTCTGTGAAGTCAAGCATGCTCATTATTTACTATGAGGCAGCATTTTGAGAATTGCCCACCATGCAGTTCACACATACCAACTGTACCAATTCAGCTACTGAAAAACTGCACACAGCAGAAGAGTTTATGATAATAAGAGACTTGATTGACATCTGAAATGTAAGTATCTAAAGATTAGCTAAATAAATAGGGGACAGATCAACAAAAAAACATTACAGCAACAGTTGGGGGGAATTATGGGCAATTTTAATACCGCAAAACTGCCCGGGCTGGTGTGTGTATTGGCAGGTTTATAGAATATTACCTGGATCAATAAACCTTGATGCATAATCGAATGTGTCGAATGCTGTATGGTAATTGGGATACATTCTGGCTTTTGTTACACCCTGCAGGATAAATAAAGGTAAACAACATGGTTACTGTTTCAACTTTCTTATCACATGGTTATGGTGGCCATAGACACTAAGATACTTGTTGTACCGTATCGGATATCCCAATAATGTGTCATCATTGGATCGTGTATGGACAATCGTCTGACAATCAATAATTTTCCCCACTGGGCAATCTGATCATACAACATGTCTATGGCCACCATTAGACATTTAAACAGAGAAATACCCATTAACATTGTGGGTTCATTAAAAAAAATTCTTAATTTACTGCTAATTAGATAATACACCCCATTCAGTGTTGTGTAGATATCAGGCAGTTCTGTTACTATTACCTAGAAAGAACAGACTCAATGCTCATAATATATACTGATTAAGTCACCTCGCTGCGGTTTGGGAAGGTGATTAACATTTCTAAGGTTACTTTTTTAGGCTGGACATGCCCTTCAAATTATTTATTTATTATCTACTGTATACTGCAAATACCAAGATATTGTATATATTGTCTTTGGAAAAGTAATTGATTTTTATGCTGTAGACAGTGGAGAGCTCCATTTTAGGTACTGGGACAGTTCTTCTTCCTTCCAGGATGCACCACTTCCTTGGAATGTCCCTAACAATAATTTCTACTGATTGGCTGTTGGATGGGACGAACATGCTCAGATCTCTGCTGAGCAACTGAATCAACCAAGGGATATAACAGACACTATTAGGGGTTCTGCAAACAGGAAGTCAGCACATTTATTTATACAGAGAAATCACTGGATGGGCAGATTATGTTCATTTTTTAATAGTATTTTTTTCTGGAAAGCAGTTGTGCTGACCTTCCCATTCAATTCAACTGAATAATTTTTCTTTTGCCTTCCCAATAATAAAATACATCCCACTTCATTGCCACAAAATGCTAGGTATTGACAGTAACTTACCTTGTCATATGTGTAGGCCAGGTCCATGCAAGTGATTCCTAAATAATGTAGAAATGGAGCGTAATCACTTCCAGATCCCAGAGTACCCATTCTGTAGGTAAAAAACATCCCAGGTATTAATTGCTATTACTTGCCCTTTTTAAAAAAATGTTTTTTTATAGCAACTCGTTTATAAATATGTCCCTAGGATTTCCACTGTCCTCATTCTACAGTCCCAGACCCAGCTACATTGTTACATTGTTGGAATTCAATTCCTGATTATTTATATTACTGCAACAAAAGGTGCCCATACACTACTTAGACATCCTATATACTAAAAGAAAATTGTCGATATGCATGGACGCTGGACCCACCTGCTCACGCTAGCTTGTGGCGCCTTCTAGCCAACACCCACAGGTGGGCCCAGGAAGCCTGCCGGAGAGGTGTATGTGGTGCACACAGGGGGGACATTAATCTAATGTCTGCCTAATGTATGGCCAGATTAACACCTCCCTCTCCTTATCACCAGCAGATACAAAACCACTCAATTAACCACTCATTTCTGTTTCTGCTGGCTGGCATCTTCGTATACCAGTGATGCCCAGCATGTGACATGGCCACATACATCCCGATCACTGCAGTGGCCAGCTGCAGGAGCGCCAGTGTGGGTGGGGATTATGTAATTAGGGACAGGAGGTTCTAAATCATGGGCAGAGTCAGGGCAGACTTATAGATCACCAAGTTGGCCAACCTTGACATATGTAGAGCTCAGATATCCAACATAGGGACCCAAGCCTAAGCAGCAGGTCATGTGGCTCTACAAGGTGACATCTAGTGAGGACAGGAAGGTAACAACGTTTTGTATACCTTAGCTTGCTTTAGAAGTAGAGACATCTTTCAAATGGTGTGGCTGCAACCCATCATCTCCAAACATACTTAAGGAGAATTTCCTGAGAAATTTTCATGTCACAACATTACGGTCAATGTCTAGCGGCGGTTCTGATTAGGTGGTCTGGGATAGAACTGGATGGAGCTTTAATAGGCCTTGACCAGACACATTTTTGGGGGGAATGGTTTCCCATGACTTTATAAGAGCAATTATAGAGTTACGATGGAATCACAACTTGCAGAGACTTGTAAGATTGTTGTTACTGCAGATGTAGGGGAGAGAGATTGTTGCAATTCTGAACATTCGCCCTTTTATTTCTAGAGTCTCATCTTTTTCATCTAGATGATCCAATTCTAAAGCTGCCTGCATACAGATTGCTATTTTCATGGAGAATTAATAGCAAAATATGGAATTCAACAGAAAATAAGGCAGCAACGCTTTGTTGCTGCAAACAAGGAATGTTGCAAGTTACTGGTATTGATACATAAAGTAGAGTTGGGAAAGGGTTTGTCACTGTGAGAACGGTAAAGCTATGGAGTTTCTACAAACAAGGAATGTTACAAGTTACTGGTATTGATACATAAAGTAGAGTTGGGAAAGGGTTTGTCACTGTGAGAACAGTAAAGCTATGGAACTGTCTTCCAGTGGACGTTGTAATGGCAGGTTCATTGGTCAGTTTAAAAAAAAAGCTGGATGAGTTTCTGCAAACAAGGAATGTTACAAGTTACTGGTATTGATACATAAAGTAGAGTTGGGAAAGGATTTGTCACTGTGAGAACGGTAAAGCTATGGAACTGTCTTCCAGTGGACGTTGTTATGGCAGGTTCATTGGTCAGTTTAAAAAAAAAGCTGGATGAGTTTCTGCAAACAAGGAATGTTGCAAGTTACTGGTATTGATACATAAAGTAGAGTTGATCCAGGGAAATTTCCGATTGCCACTTGGAGTCAGGAAGGAATTTTTTCCCCTTCATAAATTTGGTGTTTTTTTTTGTCTTCCTCTGGATCAACAGTTAGGCAGGAAATGAGGATATTGCTAGATGGGTTGGACTGGATGGACGTATGTCTTTATTCAACCTCAAATACTATACTATACTATACTATACTATACTATCTATACTATACTATACTATACTATCTATACTATACTATACTATCTATACTAACGCTAATGATTCATTTTCTAAACATTAAATTATTAAGCCGTGATTTGCTTCTCCCAAAGTGTCAGCGAGTTCAAGTAGTTGACTGGGTTAGCAAAGCGCGCACACGCTCGCCTCCTAGTGGTTGGAGAAAGTCTTGAGAGATTATTTGCCTTCTAATATGTGGGTGATTTTGCCTCCAGTCATAAAATGTTACCAAATTTGCTTAATAAACCTTTCCTTTAAACAAGGGCCACCCCTGGCATGAAATTCTGGACTGGCAGACTACCAATCGATAAAATGTTGAGTAGCAGTCCGGCAGATATTTCAGCTCAATCTTTCTTGCGGTCTGTTGGGCTGGGTACACACGGGGGGGGGGGGAGCTTTTTGTCCCAACCAAGCGTTCACTACTATCGAGCGCTCAGCCGTGACAAATGACTGTCGTTCACAGCAATAGTGGCTGTGGCCAACAATGCACACGACCGACCATGCAGTCCCATAGGGAACCACCCCACACCATGTGATATCTCCAGCTATCACTATTGGTCGCTGACCGAAAATATCTTATGGTGTGTACCCAGCCTAAAAGACTGCAGGAACGATTGTGATTTTCAACAATCAATGATTATCCATCAAATCCAGTGGCCTAACAAGGAATAGATGGGCCCCCATCAAAACTATGATTGGGCCCCTATCCGTGCTTCACCGACACTGTTTTTCTGAGTTGGCTATATCTGTCATAGGAAAAATAAGATGGCGGTGCTCCTACTGCTCCCCTGCTAGTTTGGCCCCTGGTGTGTACAACCTGTGTGTACAATATCTTTTCACACTGCACTATGCTAAGATTATTAGACATTTCATGTCATTTGAAGGATGTTAAATCTTTACTCGGGGATGAGTCCATATTGAGGGCTGGTCCTATTGGAATGCTTTTTCCAGTTTTCATAAACAGTAAGTGATGAGTCTAGCGGTGTGGTCACCTGAGTAAACAAAGAATGAGAAGTTTCAAGGCTACATTAAACATGACTGTTAAACTAGAAATGTGATTGATGGTCCGAGGTAAAATGACTTCTTGCAAGTTATATCAACACTTTGCTACAGTCATGTCTGGGTGCAGCCCAACCTGGCCAGGGATTCAACCAATGAGAACACATGTTTTCTGCTAAGTTTGGCTCATTGGGTAGATCATCGGCCAAGTAAGAGGCAGCACCCAGACCAGCGCAAGAGTCTATAAAGCTGAAATTTTAGTCTAACTAAATAGCTTATTGCAGCTTCACCTTCCAATAAAATCAACATTTGTTAATTTGATACCTGTTTGGATGCAGCAAAGATCACATTTTGTGCTGGAGGTGTCCCCTGGGCCCTTAGTGATGCATTGGCTAAAATAATATAAGGGTTAAAATATCAGAAGAAAAACAAAAACTACATATATAAAAATTGAAGCATCTTAAAATAGAGATATATACACATTCTGGATGGCTAAGAAACACCGCGTCTCCAAACGATAGAATTTAACAAACTGCCCAATCGTGTTCGGACAGTTTATGGATCGAGTCTCTGATTGGTTGTTTTGGAAAATCTTTGAAGCTGCAAGTGGGATGGCGGTGGGATTTCAACTGAAATTTCCGATCACAGCAAACACATGACTGACAGCGGTGCTCCCCATACATATGCCCATCAGCCATGTGCTTACACAGCTGTAGTTAGTGCTAATGGATTCCAATTTGGATAAGGAAAATGATCATCTGATTACACAGTATTGTAGTGATGCTAACTAGGAATGTTCATTCTTTACAGGTCTCACCAAAGACAGAGATATCCACGTTGATGTAAGCTACAGTTCTCTCTTTCAGCTTGTTATAATATTCCTAAATAAGAGAACATAGTTACACAGTCAGGTAATAAGCATGTTACTGTATGAACGTGTGTAAGAAGTAAATACATCATTGTTGCTAATTATCCTTCAATACATTGTTGTTAAGACGTGCATTCACCTCTGCAAACTCTGTTGAACCGATCAGGCCAAACTCTTCTGCACCCCAGCTGCCAAAAATGATGGATCTTCTAGGCCGCCACTTACCTGAAAATGTGAAATCAAATATAGAAATTAATTATAAAATTAAATTATTTTATTTAATTGATCTAAACAACTTTTTTTGCCTTTCTAAATAAATTATTAGCAGAAATACAACACTGTCAAACCCTACCTCACTAAGCCACTGGTTCGGGCATGCTCATTGGGCTTTACCCAGTGGCTAAAAAAGGGGCTTCCCAATAAACTACTTTGCATCTTTTAGATCTTATGTATTCAGATAGGAATGGCTTAGAAGAGCGAGTGATTCATCAGATTAATTGGTGAATTTTTGGTCTGAACTTATTATATCAAGTAGCTGTAGCTGGATATTGTTATTGGTTAAAAAAAATTTAAACCAATAAACTGTATCTTTACTATATACTAGAATCACTTTCTTTGCTTTTATCCTTCTCTACTACACACTAGTAGAGAAGGATAGTGCTATGAGTTATTTTATACAGGTCATTAACAGGGTTATTCAATAAAAGTTTTTATCGTTAAAAATGGTGCTAATTTTGCCCCAACCAATCAGATGTTAGCTTTAAAATGTTAAATAATTTTTGATTGGTTGGGGCAAAATTAGCACCATTTTTGACAATAAGAACTTTTATTGAATCGCCCTGGTTGTATACTGCAATATAGTGTTAGAGCTAGTAGCAATTTACACCTGGTGTATCATTCAGTTCAGTTAATATGGCTTATTTTTTTGCTATACAATAAACAATGAATCCCATTAAGTAAAGTAAAAGGATATTAAAAGTCACCAAGAAGTGCTATTAGTTATTTTATACAGGTCATTAACTATGCTTATGTTTGGCATGTGACACTAATGACATAGTTAAGTGTTGATTATAACTGGTGACATAGCTAAGCACTATTTGTAAGGATATAATTTATGGGATACTCAAGGCTCTCATGTATTAAAATATTTAATATATTTACAGGGTTATTCAATAAAAGTTCTTATTGTTTAAAATGGGGCTAATTTTGCTCCAACCAATCAGATCTTATTTAACATTTGAAAGCTAAGATCTGATTGGTTGGAGCAAAATTATCCAAACATAGAAAAGATAATGCACATTCCTAGGCCCCATACAATATCATATTATCTGCACACTGGCATACTTTATAAACAAAGGGGTTTTAGTATACATTACTGTGATCACATGAATGAAAAGCTTCCAACCATTCATGTGATCACGTGAATGTATACTAAAACCCCTTTGTTTATAAAGTATGCCAGTGTGCAGATGATATGATATTGTATGGGGCCTAGGAATGTGCATTGATTATCTTTTCTATGTTTGTATAAATGTTTGACCAGATCAGTAGCACTTCCACTAAATATAGTTGTAAATTAGCCTAATTGGAGTGCTTCCACAATTCTTGTATTGGAGCAAAATTAGCACAATTTTTAACCTTAAGAACTTTTATTGAATAACCCTGTAAATATATTAAATATTTTAATGCATGAGAGCAATGAGTAGCTCATAAATTATATCCTTATAAATAGTGTTTAGCTATGTCACCAGTTATAATCAACTCTTAACTATGTCATTAGTGTCACATGCCAAACATAAGCATAGTTAATGACCTGTATAAAATAACTCATAGCACTTCTTGGTTCTTTTAATATCCTTTTTTCTTTACTTAATGGGATGCATTGTTTATTGAATAGCAAAAAATAAGCCATATTAACTGAACTGAATGATACACCAGGTGTAAATTGCTACTAGCTCTAACACTATATTGCAGATGACAAGTAAATCTTATAGCGAAGTTTACTGGGACTCAGATCACATCCCTATATTATATATATATAGATGAATTACCTTCTTTCAGCTTAGTCCCTAGTATCTTGGTTATTTCCATCATTACTGCTGTGCCACTGCTTGGATCAATTGCTCCATGTACCCAGCTGTCACGGTGATTCCCATAAAGCACATATCTGTCTGCGGACAGAAAAAAATATTTTTAAAAATGAAACTTGACATAAGGAAAATTATTTTTTTTTCAATGAATGAATTGTCTGACAGATATTAGACCACACGTAGACCAAGGCGAATTTAGAAATGATCCTGTAAGTCCTTTGGTGTCCAGTTAAAGTGCCGATCTTGAGGCCATTTGCCACCTCCACACTCCCATGGGCCACAGAGGGATGAAATCATGCCATACACTAATTTACTTTCTGATGTTTCTGCAACAGTTTCCCGATGTTCACATAACATTGTAAAGAAAATCTTCTTTTAAAGGCTGGCATACATGTGGCATTTTTAGGCCCTTTCCGAATTAGCCCAAAAATGTACCCATGGGTGGCTTCTGTTTGCAGTCTATTAAACAAACTCTGACCAGAGCAGTCGAAAATTATTTGGACAATCCCATCAGAATTCACATTATATGGCTCAAGGTGGTGTAGTTCAATTGGTATCACCATCTTGCAACCACCTGACAGTGTGTGGGTTGCTTTAAAATGGGCACACACCAAGGGACTTTTGCCCTAAAGCGAGTGTTTGCTATAAGTGAGTGCTCAGCCAGAACAAATGACTGTCAGTTGCTGCAATAGTTGCCGCGGCCGACAGCTCATACGACTGATTGTGTGTCCCATAGGGAACTGCACGATTGGGCGTAAATTACCAATAGGTCCGATGGCCTGTTATTCCGATTCGATCACCACAACCAGCAGATTTTTGGGCTGAAAAATTTGTCCGTATGTACCCATCCTTAGACCCTACGTTAGGTACACACCATATGATATTTTCAGCTGGGACAAAACGTCCCCCCATGTGTACCCACCTACACACCAGGTCCTGGTTTGAAACTATCCCACACAAAAACACCAGTAAATCATTCACAATAGAATTTTACATAATCAAACTTATCACGTTTTGCCTGAAGGCTGATGCAATAAATGGTGCAAAAGTTTCCACTTGTTAATAATCTACAAGCAAAAACATGGATGTGCTATTGGATCTCCAGTTTCACCCATTGTCGCCAACCTTTACATGGAGGAAGTGGAAACACAGGCACTCAATACCTTTAAGGGCATAGCACCCAGCCACTGGTTCAGGTATGTTGATGACACCTGGGTTAAAATCCACCAGAAGGAAGTACAAGCTTTCACAGAACACATCAATGCTGTAGACCAGAACATCTACATTTACATGGGAATATACAAAACAACACACTGGCTTTGACTTTCTTGGACTGCTTGGTAGAAGTCAGGGAGAATGGTAAACTGGAAGTAGAGGTTTACAGAAAACCAACCCACACAGATCAGTATTTGATGTTTGACTCCCACCACCACAGTCCCTGTGTCTCCTGACCCGCTCCCTTGCCATATTCCTCTACCCTCCTGTCTTCAGACTGTTAGGCTGGGTACACACCACACCATACAATTTTTCCATCTGACCAACCAATATAACCATGTATATTGTATATGGTGTAGGTGGGGGTGGCTGTGACCATTGTGGGTCACCCGTTCATTTTGATCAGACGAACGGTCAATCCGTTATGTTAGTAAATCGTGGCCGATCGTACCGTTCCATATGGGATCACACATTCGGTAGTGCCGAACTCTCAGCCGTGGCTACTTTTACCTCCTGACCACTCCCAGACAAATTGGTGGTGAATATTCCTTCAGTGGGTGGTTAACATGGGGCACTGGACTATAAAAATAAGAGGACAGGGTAGATTAGGGTAAGCACCCCTATGGGTGTAGTATGTGAATGGATAATACACTGGTCATACACTGTTAAAGGGACAGTTCAGTGGAAATGATCAATATTTGTTAAATTGTTTAGTTATTCTACATATTCTCTCCCATGTTGAAAAATCAGTTGATTTCATACCCTTTGCTGTTCCATGCTGTTGATATTAGTGAGCTGACAATTTCAGGATCTAACAGTCCTTCTTCCCAGGATGCACCACTTCCATGGAATGTTCCTAACAGTAATTTCTACTGATTGGCTGTTGGATGGGTCAAACATGCTCAGATCTCTACTGAGCAACTGAATCAACCCAGGCGCTGGGTCAAGGGCAAGACCATAACGGTCTTTATTAGGAGTCCTGCAAACAGGAAGTCAGTATTTTGGTTGCATTTATTTATACACAGACACAATGCTGAATTGGCAGATTAAGTTCATTGGGATGGAAAAATACTGCTCTTTTTTCTGAAAATCATATGTATTTGTACTGAACTTCCCCTTTAAAATAAACATATACATCTTTGTATTCCACATATTAACATGGTCATTTGCATGGAAAGATGACAAGTTTTCTACACTCTGGCTATACGTTAGCATTGATATATTTCTATAAAGTGGAGAGTGGCTCTAGGTAGAGTTTCTCTCTAGGAGGGTTTCTAGTGACTGGCAGTTTGAACTTTGTATCTGAGCTAAGCGGATATTCCTGTTTTGCTACAAGAAATATAAAAAGGGGGGGGGGGGGTTACTATCTCCTACCTAGATCTCCAGAGGGCAAAATGTGTTTATAGCAGCACTGTGGTTAGTAAATTATTAACTGGAAAGATAGTATTTTATTTACTTCTTTAAAATACTGATCTCCTACCCTTCCTCTTGTAGTATTTAATCTCGCACATTAAATAAATACAATATCTTTTTAAGAGATATTTATTTCAACAAGGTAGTTTACCGGGGAATCTTAGTTATATAAGGGACAGATCTCAGTACCGGATTGGTCCTTTTTTGGTAATGTGTATACATAGCCCTTTATATGATATAAATGCTAGGAACAAGGATACATTACCCACAAGGTAACCTAGGCAGGTGCCTGGGGACACTTGGAAGAGGGGGCCGACCTCCAGGTGCCACAATCGCACCCTGCAGAATGTGTGTCTCTCCTGTATCCTAATCATGCCTCTGCCTGCCATCACCTGAATCCTGGGTCTGGCATGGTAAGATCAAACTTTCATTCACCAGTCGCAGTCACTGTGGGCAAACTTATATGTACCAGTCACACTCGCTGTGTCGGGTATACTTTAGACTATGATGGGTGTACTTTAAGGCAGATATCCACATAAGTGGGATTCATTTGTTTCTCCCTAACTAATGCGGATACCTACCTTTATTAGTGGTAATGAATCTCTGATCTATCACCTAATTGCACTGTAAAATATTTATTCCTTTGTAGGCTTTGTATGTGACGATTAAGCTTTATCTTTGATATTGTGGGTTTTTACACAATTGGTTGCATATACATAACCTAAATCTATGGTTTGTCACTTGCATTAAGTGGCATAACTAACACACCCGTCAGGGGGGCCCAGAAGGTAAAAGGGCCCCACAAAAACCTCCGCTATCAGTTATTTTTAAACAACTGATTGCATGTAGTATAGGATAGTATTTGAGGTTGAATAAAGACATACGTCCATCCAGTCCAACCCATCTAGCAATATCCTCATTTCCTGCCTAACTGTTAATCCAGAGGAAGGCAAAAATAAACCTACCAGAATTATGAAAGGGAAAAAAAATTCCTTCCTGCCTCCAAGTGGAGAAATTTCCCTGGATCAACTCTACTTTATGTATCAATACCAGTAACTTGTAACATTCATTGTTTGCAGAAACTCATCCAGCTTTCTATTTAAACTGACCAATGAACCTGCCATAACAAGTCCACTGGAAGGCAGTTCCATAGCTTTACCGTTCTCACAGTGAAAAACCCTTTCCGAGCTTGAAGCCTAAACCTTTTTTCTTCAAGTCTTAAGGGATGTCCTTGTGTCCTCTGATATGTTCTATTGGTGAACAATGCCCTAGATAGTTTATTGCATGGCCCGTTAATGTATTTATACACAGTAATCATATCCCCACGCATGCGCCTTTTCACCAGCGTACATAATTGTAACTTTTCCAGTCTCTCTTTATATTCAAGCTCCCCCAGCCCCCTTATTAATTTAGATGCCCTTCTCAGAACCCTTTCCATTTCCAAGATGTGGTGGAAGCTGGGAGTGACAAAATATCAGCTGTTTATTTAGCAATATGCATGTGATGTTTAACGGGGATGAGTACTTAACTGGTAGTAGGGAGAATGCACATAAGTTGTCCCTCATCTCCTTTTCCTCCGGCTTCCGGCAAGTCAGACCTCCGCGCCCATCAAGGCCTACACTCCGTTTCCTCCAGATAATCCTGGGTAAGTTAAGCAGTTGGGGCTAGCTTCAATCTTATGGCAAGTTTGTTGTATCCCCTCTATATCTGTATACCCATCATTTTCTTTTCAGTCGAATGGCGTTCTCTTCCGCTATGCTCCCAAACTTCCGTTCAAGTTACCCACAATCTATTTAATCTATTACCCGCTTATATTTAATCTATTTATTAATGATTTGGAAGTGGGTATTGTCAGCAAGGTTTCTGTGTTTGCTGACGACACAAATCTTTGTTGACCATTAAAAACTTCAGAGGATGTGCAATCGTTGCAAGGGGATCTAGATAGATTGTCACATTGGGCTGCTAAGTGGCAGATGAAATTCAATATTGATAAATGTAAGGTGATGCATTTTGGACTAAATCCTTGTGCTACTATAAATGGCTCTGTGTTAAGTGAATCCCTGTTGGAAAAGGATCTCTGAGTTTTGGTGGATAACTTAAAGGTAGCAAGCAGTGCCAGGCGGCAACAGCCAGAGCCATCATGGTATTGTCTTGTATAAAGAGAGGTATGAATTCAAGGGTGGAAAATGTTATTCTCCCTATTTACAAAGCATTGGTAAGGCCTCATTTGGAATATGCAGTGCAATTTTGGAATCCTGTGTACAAAAAGGACATCTTTGAAATGGAAAGGATTCAGAGAAGGGCAATTAAATTAATAAGAGGATTGGGGGAGCTTGAATATGAAGAGAGACTGGAAAAGTTACAATTATGTACGCTGGAGAAAAGGCGCTTGCGTGGGGATATGATTACTGTGTATAAATACATTAACGGGCCATACAATAAACTATCTGGGGCATTGTTCACCAATAGAACATGTCAGAGGACACGTGGACATCCCTTAAGACTTGAAGAAAAAAGGTTTAGGCTTCAAGTTCAGAAAGGGTTTTTCACTGTGAGAACGGTAAAGCTATGGAACGGTCTTCCAATGGACGTTGTTATGGCAGGTTCATTGGTCAGTTTAAATAGAAAGCTGGATGAGTTTCTGCAAACAAGGAATGTTACAAGTTACTGGTATTGATACATAAAGTAGAGTTGATCCATGGAAATTTCCGATTGCCACTTGGAGTCAGGAAGGAATTTTTTCCGCTTTTATAAATTTGGTTGGGTTTTTTTGCCTTCCTCTGGATCAACAGTTAGGCAGGAAATGAGGATATTGCTAGATGGGTTGGACTGGATGGACGTATGTCTTTATTTATCACCTCAAATACTATACTATACTAATCCTCTGCTACGCTTTTCGCAAAATCAATTGCTTCATCAGGCAGCAATCCTATTGGTTCTCCGTTCCTTTTTAACGAGTTTCAAATCAGTCAAACTTTATTGAGATGGTTACATTGGATCACGGTTTCTTCTTTCATATTAATCTGCAGCATATACATAACCTCTTCTGAATATTTCATTCTGTTGTTAATAAACTTTCTATACAGCATTTTTTCCACAAAAAACTTTATTTGGAAAAAACATTCAGTTGCACTAAATATAGATATTTTGTCAAAATGCTTGACTCCAATCTTCCCCCCACTAAAACTATTATTTTCAAATGATAAATTTTACCTGGATGTTTATACTAATACCAAGAATGTATGTGTACATCAACGGATATCAGTTATTGACATATTGGATTCACTAATCCGGATGTTCTGTTATGCAGCATTCTAAAAGCTTATTTATTTTGTATATATTCATAGGGGATATATTATCAGCACTGTTTAGCGTGTTTTTTGCACTTGGACACAAGCTATTTATTGTGTAATTTATTTATATCAAAATATTTAACTTTTTATGTTTTGGGTAATAGTACAGATTTACTGATTAACTGTTAACTCAATGGGCATTAATTAATTTGATATTAGAAATAAAATGTATTAAGTAACGATTGGTTGTAATGAATTGGATATTTAAATTGAATGAGTTGGCCAGCTGATGTTATTATTATTCTTTATATGTGTTTTTAATGTCCTCTATTAAGATGATAAATCTCATTTGATATAATTCGATACAATTTGGTATTGTTAGATAGACATTATGGGTAGGGTATAAAGGTTGGACTAGATGGACGTATGTCTTTATACAACCTCCAATACTATGTTACTATGTAACTGTTATACAGACATTATGGGTAGGGTATAAAGGTTGGACTAGATGGACGTATGTCTTTATACAACCTCCAATAATATGTTACTATGTAACTGTTATACAGACATTATGGGTAGGGTATAAGGTTGAACTAGAGGACGTATGTCTTTATACAACCTCCAATAATATGTTACTATGTAACTGTTATACAGACATTATGGGTAGGGTATAAAGGTTGGACTAGATGGTTGTATGTCTTTATACAACCTCCAATACTATGTTACTATGTAACTGTTATACAGACATTATGGGTAGGGTATAAAGTTTGGCCTAGATAGACGTATGTCTTTATACAACCTCCAATACTATGTTACTATGTAACTGTTATACAGACATTATGGGTAGGGTATAAAGGTTGGACTAGATGGACGTATGTCTTTATACAACCTCCAATACTAGGTTACTATGTAACTGTTATACAGACATTATGGGTAGGGTATAAAGTTTGGACTAGATAGACGTATGTCTTTATACAACCTCCAATACTATGTTACTATGTAACTGTTATACAGACATTATGGAGGGTATAAAGGTTGGACTAGATGGACGTATGTCTTTATACAACCTCCAATACTATGTTACTATGTAACTGTTAGATAGACATTATGGGTAGGGTATAAAGGTTGGACTAGATGGACGTATGTCTTTATACAACCTCCAATACTATGTTACTATGTAACTGTTATACAGACATTATGGGAAGGGTATAAAGGTTGGACTAGATGGACATATGTCTTTATACAAGCTCCAATGCTATGTTACTATGTAACTGTTATACAGACATTATGGGTAGGTATAAAGGTTGGACTAGATGGACGTATGTCTTTAACAACCTCCATACTATGTTACTATGTAACTGTTATACAGACATTATGGGTAGGGTATAAAGGTTGGACTAGATGGACGTATGTCTTTATACAACCTCCAATACTATGTTACTATGTAACTGTTAGATAGACATTATGGGTAGGGTATAAAGGTTGGACTAGATGGACGTATGTCTTATACAACCTCCAATACTATGTTCCTATGTAACTGTTATACAGACATTATGGGTAGGGTATAAGGTTGGACTAGATGGACGTATGTCTTTATACAACCTCCAATACTATGTTACTATGTAACTGTTATACAGACATTATGGGTAGGGTATAAGGTTGGACTAATGGACATATGTCTTTATACAACCTCCAATGCTATGTTACTATGTAACTGTTAGACAGACATTATGGGTAGGGTATAAAGGTTGGACTAGATGGACGTATGTCTTATACAACCTCCAATACTATGTTACTATGTAACTGTTAGACAGACATATGGGTAGGGTAAAAGGTTGGACTAGATGGACATATGTCTTTATACAATCTCCAATACAATGTTACTATGTAACTGTTAGACAGACATATGGGTAGGGTATAAAGGTTGGACTAGATGGACATATGTCTTTAACAATCTCCAATACAATGTTACTATGTAACTGTTATACAGACATTATGGGTAGGTATAAAGGTTGGACTAGATGGACTATGTCTTTATACAATCTCCATACAATGTTACTATGTGTAACTGTTATACAGACATTATGGGTAGGGTATAAAGGTTTGAACTAGATGGACGTATGTCTTTATACAACCTCCAATACTATGTTACTATGTAACTGTTAGACAGACATTATGGTTAGGGTATAAAGGTTGGACTAGATGGACATATGTCTTTATACAATCTCCAATACAATGTTACTTGTAACTGTATATCCAGACATTATGGGTAGGTATAGAGGGTTGGACTAGATGGACGTATGTCTATACAACCTCCAATACTATGTTACTATGTAACTGTTATACAGACATTATGGGTAGGGTATAAAGGTTGGACTAGATGGACGTATGTCTTTATACAACCTCCAATACTAGTTACTATGTACCTGTTAACAGACTTATGGGTAGGGTATAAAGGTTGGACTAGATGGACGTATGTCTTTATACAACCTCAATACTATGTTCTATGTAACTGTTATACAGACATTATGGTAGGGTATAAGGTTGGACTAGATGGCGTATGTCTTTATACAACCTCCAATACTATGTTACTATGTAACTGTTATACAGACATTATGGGTAGGGTATAGAGGTTGGACTAGATGGAGTATGTCTTTATACAACCTCCAATACTATGTTACTATGTAACTGTTTAGACAGACATTATGGGTAGGGTATACATTTGGACTAGATGGATTATGTCTTTATACAACCTCCAATACTATGTTACTATGTAACTGTTATACAACATTATGGGTAGGGTATAAAGGTTGAACTAGATGGACGTATGTCTTTATACAACCTCCAATACTATGTTACTATGTAACTGTTATACAGACATTATGGGTAGGGTATAAGGTGTTGGACTAGATGGACATATGTCTTTATACAACCTCCAATACTTTTACTATGTAACTGTTAGACAGACATTATGGGTAGGGTATAAAGGTTGGACTAGATGGATGTATGTCTTTATACAACCTCCAATACTATGTTACTATGTAACTGTTACAGACATTATGGTAGGGTATAAGGTTGGACTAGAGGACATATGTCTTTATACAATCTCCAATACAATGTTACTGTGTAACTGTTTACAGACATTATGGGTAGGGTATAGAGGTTGGACTAGATGGACGTATGTCTTTATACAACCTCCAATACTATGTTACTATGTAACTGTTAGACAGACATTATGGGTAGGGTATACATTTGGACTAGATGGATGTATGTCTTTATACAACCTCCAATACTATGTTACTATGTAACTGTTATACAGACATTATGGTAGGGTATAAAGGTTGAACTAGATGGACGTATTCTTTTACAACCTCCAATACTATGTTCATAACTGTTAATACAGACATTATGGTTAGGGTATAATGGTTGGACTAGATGGACATATGTCTTTATACAACCTCCATACTATGTTACTATGTAACTGTTAGACAGACATTATGGGTAGGGTATAAAGGTTGGACTAGATGGATGTATGCTTTATACAACCTCCAATACTATGTTACTATGTAACTGTTATACAGACTTATGGGAAGGGTATAAGGTTGGACTAGATGGATGTATGTCTTTATACACCTCCAATACTATGTTACTATGTAACTGTTATAGAACATTATGGGTAGGGTATAAAGGTTGGACTAGATGGACGTATGTCTTTATACAACCTCCAATACTATGTTACTATGTAACTGTTATACAGACATTATGGTGTAGGGTATAAAGGTTGGACTAGATGGACTATTGTCTTTATACAACCTCCAATACTATGTTACTATGTACTGTTAGATAGACTTATGGTTAGGGTAAAAGGTTGGACTAGATGGACGTATGTCTTTATACAACCTCCAATACTATTTACTATGTACTGTTAGATAGACATTATGGGTAGGGTATAAAGGTTGGACTAGATGGACGTATGTCTTTATACAACCTCCAATACTATGTTTACTATATAACTGTTATACAGACATTATGGGTAGGGTATAAAGTGTTGGACTAAATGGACGTATGTCTTTACAAACCTCCAATACTATGTTACTATGTAAATGTTAGACAGACATTATGGGTAGGGCATAAAGGTTGGACTAGATGGACGTATGTCTTTATACAATCTCCAATACTATGTTACTATGTAACTGTTAATAAAATTATTTTGAAATAGGTTGGACCATCTACATCTCCCAATTTAATGTCCTTGCCAATGAATATCAAGTGTCTGTGTCACTAAGTACCTCGGCCTGTGAGTGATGTTTGTACCTGCAGATTAGGTGGTCACCTCCCGCTCCATAGGTTTCAGACGGTCTGGGGGAATCACTCTGGTCACCTCACTAGCAACAATTTTAAAAGTTACTATTGCATGATATATGGATTGCACTTCTTGCACTGTTTTTGAACTGGCAGTTTGTGGCCTTCTAAAAAGTTGAAGGCGGAACTAACACTGTTTGAGAATGATGTCACTATAAAAGTCTGCACTTGTTAATATGTGGTTACACCTGAGGAAGGGGGACAACCCCGAAACGTTGTGTGTATCTTGCGTATTCAGCATTGAATGAATAAATCACTGTTGCTATAAAGCTTTATTGGAGTGTGCCTCCCTTTCACAATATATGTATATTACCCTTACCATTAGTGGCACAGAGACTGGGGAGTGCACCTCATATCATTCCTGTTACCACTCCACACACCTGGTTTAAAGGCAGTGCTTGGGGGGTGGAGAAAACCAGGAAGAACCATGAACTCCTGTGCAAGCTGATCAAGTCTAAAGGAAAAAGGATCAGTGAACTGAAAGAGAAACTGGAGCCTATACACTGGCACTGGAACGGGCTAAAGTTATAAATCAGGTACAGTACAGTCTCTCTTATTATACTATACACAACAGTAGAATATCGTCTTCATTGTATTTGTGTTTGTCCTACTGAATACTTTAAACTAAATAAAACCTATTTCCATTCTGTATAATAAATATATTTCTTATCTCCTGTTATAGGGACCCAAAGGAAACTAAAGGAATGGACGTTTTCATCATAAGATAAGTTACCAGGTAATGTATATGGGATTTGGGGTTGGATTCTTTTTTAAAACTAGACAGCTGATAACCAGGTCCGTTTGTTTCTGATATTTACATTAGCTTCATACACATGTGCGATTGCAGGGCCCGACCCGTGACGTACGATGTGTACAACAAAAGTTTGGCGTCTATTTGTTAATGTATGGGTGCTTAGTCGGGTACCATTGATGGTCTGACCCGGCAGATCATCAACGATCCTGACCGGAACGTCGAACACTTACCGAAAGTTTGTCAACACAACCTTTTTTGCATATTATGCGGCTTGGTTCAGGAACGCGATCACACATGTGTACGCTACTTTATTACAATGTTGATCCAGAGATTAGTCTGATTGCCACTTACAGGGGGATGTACAATAGGTAGTTTGGACACTTTCCTACAGCTGCAGCTCTGTCCCGGCCGGTCTGGCCCTGCCTTTCACTAGGCTACTGGCCCTGCTATGGGAGGGGGCAGGACCAGAGAATAGTGGCACAGCTAGTAGGTAGGTATCCAAACTACCTACTGTACTGCCAGGGGTAAGGATCTAGCATTTAGTCCAGACCCAAAGGGAACAGGGTAGATTTTGACCCTTTCCCTTTCATTAGTTTCTCCTCTTGAGAACATTGTCTGTGCATCAGACTGGGTAATTTCCCTCCCTCTGGATCAACTCTGGGGATAGGAGGAAATTTAGAGATGGATGTAAATAATGGAACATATTGGACCAGGTTGATAGCAGTCAGGTTGAATGGAGACTGTGTTAACGTCCCGAGTAGATCCAGGGATTAATTCCGATTGCCACAGGAGTCAGGAAGGAATTTTCCCCCCTTATGGGGTTTTCACCTTCCTCTGGACCACTCTCAGTTTGGGACATGGGGGTGGTGTGTAGGTTAGTGTAACAATAAAAACAATGAATAAAATCATAATAAAACAAACATCTGTGTCTGGATTTTCCTTTCCCTTTATATTTCCCTGTGTAAGATGGGATTTAGACTATGGTTGGAAGAGGATATTCCATCTTAGTTATAGACTTCATGGTATCAGGTCTGTGTGTAAGATTGATATCTAAATTTATTTCATTTGTGTGTCCCAGTTGGAATAAGTTAATGGGGCCCAGGAAACAAGAATTGTGCTCAAATTAAAAAAACAGAGTTTTAATTGGCTAAAATACATCCTAGTTTAAATGAGAACTATACTGCCAATATATATTTTTTAGAATACTACCTATACCCAAGCTGCCTTCTGTTCCTTTCCAATGCTCCCTCGACCAGCACCAATTTTCCATTAAACAGAGTTAGGTAGGAACTGAAGACTACATGACAACATAATTGCCAAACTGTGCTTTTTTATTGTGCTACACACAACATGTTTCTGAAATAATCCTTATCAAGTGTGCACAACTGTGCTCTGAGTACTCAATTTATACAAATAGGTGGGAAGTGACCCGTTTATTAACCCAGGCCACTCCTTCCAACAGTGAATTTTTTTTTTTTTTTTAAAAGGTGCTACACAACAAAGCATTCAATCATGTTCCAGGGTCGGGTCATCCACAGTCTATAGTTCATGATCTTCCATTGATCTTCCGTGGTTTATTTTCAAATAGTCCCACTTCCTTGATCCAACCTTTGGTGATAATCTAATCAACAAACATTGCTCATTATCACAAAGGGTTGGATCAAAAAGTGGGACTATTTAAAATAAACCACGGAAGATCAATGGAAGATCATGAACTATAGACTGTGATGACCCAACCCAACCATAGCCACCACCCTCCTTATAGTACCTTATTCACTAGGTTTGGGTAAGTTTGAGCATTAATGTATAATTTCAAAGGTAGGTATAGACGGTGACCAGTAGGCGTGTTTACGGGGGGTGGGTGGTTAGCCAATGTTGTGGGATATGACCTTAATTCAATTAATTTTATGATGTAGGTATAGTTTCCATGGACACAGAAGGGTGGGTTGGGTTAGAGGTGTGTGTCAGTATATCTGTGTAGGGTGGGGGAGTATGTTTTTTGCATTTGTGACTGTATAGTAAGTACAACGGGTCAGTCTGTCTGAGACAATACACTGTATAGTAAGTACAATGAGTCATCTGTCTGAGATATACACAGTAAGTAAGTACAACCGTCAGCAGATAGCTGGCGTTAACATTTCAGGATGGGAAACCTACTTCACAATGCACCAAGCCATTATCGGCTCAGTGCATTGCCTGAGGAGGCAAAAAGGAGCGATTCAGCTCTCGTTACATAGCCCTATATATGTTCCCATTCTTACTGCTTCCATTAAAGTACAGCCATGGACTGCTATTGTCTTTATGGTGGGGTAGTTTATCTCGTGCCGCCCACGTTTTTTTATAGGGTTAGTGATCATGATAAAGGTATGTGTTTTTTTTTTTATATGTGATATTATGTTTTCTTATTTATTGTACTTTGTGTACTTTAGGCAATTGTTTGGCATTTAGTTTAACTGTGAGGGTCTGTCAGTTCGGATATCTGATATCTATAGCCACAAGGATTTCGTGCTATATGGGGACTTGTAGTCTATTCCTATATTTGATTAGTTCTTTCCGTTTTTTCTTTTTCCCTAGTACCACCCCAATCGGGGATATCCAGCTCTTCATTCCCGTAGTGTGGTCTCCCATGTAGTTATTTCCTTCTCCAGTCTGTAGTGTCCCAAATAAAGAAGCCCGAGGTAGACTATACGGTTGCTCTGGCTTCCTATGGGAAGTTTCCATGGATGATAAAATTTGTGCCATTCTTGGTGGTGGCGACCTGATTTCAGACCATGGATCTTGACTGCTGCTACAGTTATTATGTGTGCAAACTACAGTATATGTACCAGTTGCACTCATTGTGGGAAAACTGCATGTACTGTACCAGTCACTGTGGGCAAACTTATATACCATTCACCTCACTGTAGACTGATAAATCACCAGGCAGTCTATTGAACAAATGAGTCAGTATTTCGATCGATTCGACTAACCAATCAAAACGATCTGAAATATTGACCCTGGTATGCCAGGGTACCAGATTATGTCTGTAAAGCCATCATACAGATGTTTCCAGTGTTTATTGCCAGCCATGCTGTGCACTAAAGGTGTCCCACTGAAGAGGAAAGTGAATATTGGTACCTGGTTCTACAGCGCCTCGGATAATTCCAATTACGTTGGCTGAAGATTTATGGTTCTCTTGTTATACACATTGATTTCCACGTCACTAAGAGAAAACATAGCATTGGCCATTAACTTGGATGTTTCTACACATTAATGTAAGTCAGTATCGAATCATGTTTACTGATACATTCATGGAATTCGGACCTTGGATATATTCTTAATCATGAAAAGTGATTGCAAGGGACTGGAGATGTATTGAAGAGGAACTAAAGTCTTCCACAATAAGCCTCCCTTTTGTACCTAGGGACTAGGTGCTCACACGGGTAATTACATACTTACCTCCAAATTAGGCGAAGGGACCAAGATGTTCTGCCATAGGCTTGCAACACACGCTTGTTAGCCCAGGGAAAAGCATGTTAGCTTGGCAGTAGTATGTTGCGCCCCCGCTGTAATCCCAGGGGTTTGTGCCTACATTCAGTTGCTCCACCCCAAGTATAGTACAAGGGGAGGGGGTTGAAGGAGGGCTGCCATATAGTGTCTTTGCCTGCCTGTAGTCTCTGTATTTTCTTAAGGCACAGAACTAATCTTCCAGGCATTCAAGACAGACAGACATCCCAGAATTAACTTTAAAAAATGGGCAATTGTGCATGTTACACAACACAAACTCTCTGTGTGTCGCATGCAGATTTTTCACATTAGTGGGGGCCACTCATTTATTTTTGGAAAAACACCAATAATCCCACATTATTCCTTAGCTTGTCTTATGAGAAGCATAAGACAATCTCTCTCACAGAGAGATCACAAGTGCATAATTGAACACCCTCCCCTAGGGAAAACATACTGAGCATGCCTGTCCCACTGGGAGAAAAGGGAGGGGGAAGAAAAGATTAAGCTGACCACCGCAAATATATTTTATTAAAACAGGCATGTGATACATCACCTTGATCAGCAGTTTCTATGTTATAAAGTAGGATTAAGTATTATAGGCCATGTTCTTCTTTAAGGTTGTCTAAAGGGCTTTATGATACCATACCATACACTCCACTTTTCCTTTAAATAGATACACTATAAGAAATGCATTGCACAGAGCTGTGCTAAGATCGTTTCACTTCATTTTCCTCTCCCTGCATCCCAGCAATTGATGTTTCTATAAATGTTAAAAGTGTGTAAGTGTGTAATTATTAAAAGGGACATTGTTGGAGGTATCATATAGCACTTTCCACCCTCCCTTGTATTTTCCACACCTAGATTTTAAACTCTCTAAATAAAGCCTTTTCCATCATGTATTATGGTTATGGAAATGTTATTATATCTCTATATTTATGTAATTTTATATTTTCCTCTCTTGTAATTCATATGGCTTAAAAAGTTAACACACAAACTTATCATGTAATGGTTTTACTATACCTGCTATTGAATTCACTATTTTCTTGGAATCCTGGTCCAATATTATAAACACGCCCAGTGACCCTGCCGCTATCAACAGGCCGGAGACCCTGGAGATTACTGTAAAAATACAAGAACATTGTAAAAAATCTAGCAATATGTTTTAGTAGGGCTATTTAAAGGACAACTGTAATGTTTTAACTCTGCCTACTTTTGGCCCAGGCCCACCATGGAAATGCTCTGAAAAAGAAAGAAGCACTTTTTTCCCATTGGATAAATCCAAGACTAAGGGGCTTAGACAATATAGTGGTCCTTCAAATGAAAAGCAAGGGAGGTTTCAATTGTTGTTACCTGTCCACTGTTCTATAGACAGTAAATACAGGGGGCAGTTTACTATTGATACAAAATATTAATCACACGGGTATTATGTAATTATAATGATCATTGTCTTCTTCATTTAGATCCTTGCAGTAAATTATAAATTTGGAAATTTACAGACAGCGTCCAGGGTACGAGACAGCTGCCTTATCTCATTGTAAGATTTTTTTATGTTTAGTTCACCTTTAAATTAGACCCAAACATGTCACTGTTTCTGAAGGTCGGGTCCAGTACAGGCGACTTTTGCTTTACGTGTTAGACAGAGGTCATTAAAGTCCATAAATGATTAAGAGGGGGGTTAATGTAAGGGAATTATTGGTTATCTTACATTAGTCTATTGAAGCAGATACAATATAAGTTTTCCCTGGACTTAATCACCATATTAGGACCTTGGCATCCTCAAACCTATAGGTTGTGCTGGTATCGGAGACAACCCTTAATTTCAGATTCCCTTGATTCTGTAGGTGAACTCTGCAAATAGGGAACGTTACCATCATTTAACATGGAAAAGATGAAGAAGGGTTAAAGGACTGTCGTGCTTTTAGTAATTAAACAGAACAAAAGAGTGAAAGGACAACAAAAATGTAAAATATAAAACTTTCCCAAGACCCTAGATTGCTGCAATATATTTATTTTGGCTGAACTAAATATCTCAGTGGGGGGACCTGATCTGCACTGGTGCAGGGAGAAGGCACTACCAAAGAGGACTATTTACAATTATTATTATTGTGGATTTATATAGCGCCAACATCTTCCGTAGCGCTTTACAATTACATGTATACATTCATATCAGGACCTGCCCCCGAAGAGCTTACAATCCAATCACATTTATTGACACATCAACCTATCAGGGAGAACATACAAGTCCTTGCAGATGTGTCAAGGGTGGAATCGAACTCAGGACTTCAGCGCTGCATCAATGCTAACCACTGAGCCACCGTGCTGCCCTATTATAAAAGTTTAATGCAGACCCCAAAGTGTACAGGATAACAAAATAAAGAAGAACAGAATAAGATAGAAATCAAATAAATAAAGAAATAATGCCTTTACTGGATAATATGAGTGAGTTGATCTCCAAAATTTCTTTTAAATGAGCCAGTTCTACCCCAGAACGGGGGCATGTACAAGGAGTTTGGGTAGGTTCATTGGGTTGACCTTCCCATCATTATATCTTTGGGGGTCACTGTAAATTAAACACCTATGACTCCAAATTTAGCTGCGTTGATGCCTAGGAATGACACAGTAATAGTTAAAAGGAGAACCCCCAGAGGCACGAAACATTTGACTGATTCTTCACCGTACAATCTCACCTTCCACAATGTGCAATCTAGCAAAGATTATAACAGGATTCCATACCATAGTACAGTACATCGTCCAGATCAAGTAACCATATGAGGAAGTCGTATGACATTTCACGTGTAGGTTTACTTATTAGCTTTTTTGGTCTGTAATAACGACCATTTAGGAGTATGGGCACACATACATTGACTGGTACAGAGATTTTCTTTATGACCATTCTAAACCTTGACTAACATTGGTACCAGGTATAATTGTTTCAGGTGCTACACAGAAGGTTCATTTTGTACCTTGGCGACTCTGCCAGTTCCTCCATATCGAACAATTGCAATAGTCCCCGTCAGTTGATCATTTTTAGCAGCCAGATGTGGAAATCACTTAGTTTGCCTCATTATGCATAAAACTACATTTGCCCTGTGAAAAAGAGAAAAGAGGAATACTTTATGTCACTTTGTTGCTTGGCCAAGGTGTGGCTAGGTCTTCCAATTTTGTTTTTTGTGAGAGCACTGCACTGCGAAAAAGTCCTCTCTGCAGAGTTCCTCGTGCTTCGTGCTATCTTTAATACAGAAGGCCAGGACTTACCTGGCAGATAAAAACTAATTTTTATAATTATAATTAATTTTTTGCAGGTTTATAAAAAGCTAAAAAGAATCTCCATATTGACTCAAAGTGTAGGTTCACCTCATTTACCAAGGGAGTTGATTACTAGGTCAGTTTGGTCACTCTCAGTATCCATTGTATACCACGTTTTTAAGGCCTCCTGATGTTGTAATCCCTGGCTTGGTGATTTAAATGCGACTGAAGCAGAACACAATGAGGTCTATATCAGGAGCAATAACGAAACCCATATATAACCTCAGTAATGAAAAAATAATTAAGGTTTATTCTAGTGATGCTATTGTGGTCCATGATTTAAGGAACCAATAAAAATAATTACGCTGCAGACTTGGAAGAGAATGAACAAAGTTTATAATTAATTATAAACTACAAATGAAAAGACACCACCTCAAAGCCATTCTGATTAATAAAGGGCAAGGTCCGACCCCAAAAATAAACCTTTTAATATATAGTTCCTATGGCTTGCCCCACCCCACCGCCATGTTATATTAAAAAAACCTTTCCTATGTCATATTACAGTCCCTTCCGCTCCCACTGCTACACTGGAAACAGCAGAGAGGGGCCAAACGGCGCACGTCTGTATTGGACGCTGTCAGCCAATCACAGATGCTGCTGCCGCGTGTGAAGATAGCCGCAGAGCGAAGGGACTGAAGTAGAATCGGAAACTTTTTTTCCCACCCCAACATGGACAGGAATACAGGCCCTTACTCTTAAGTTTCCTGGGACTTTGGACATGGACTGCAGATGGCATAAGGAGCGGGAGGTAAGGGTGGGATTTTTAAATATACAATAGTCGATTGGTTCAGACTGTTTCCAAAATAGACTCGCGTCTGTCTTGATTAGTGAGTCACATTGTGGGACTTTCCCGGTTGGTCATTACTTGGCAGTTCCACTTTGGGTGCAAGGCCAAAGTATTGCACTATTGTCGTTACTTATGGCCTCCAGGAGATGTCCTCTGCTGTTTGCACGCAAATTTTTTTTGTTCCTTCAGGGGTGACTGTGCAAAATGAAATAATAAAGAAAATGCCACTGGGCTTCTCTCTCCTCTCACCCTCAAGCCTTTAGCTTCATTCACACTTGGAGCAATGTTGGTTTTGTTGTAAAAAAGAAAAAAAAGCACATCCGGTGCCATTTAAATGACATTGCCACTGTACTCACAAGTGCACACCCTAGTGTGAACTTGCCTTAACCCATAGTACACTTACCAACTTTGACGTTGTTAGGATTTCTTTTATCGGGAAATGATAAGGAAACATCATACCGTACTCTCTTGGCCTTCATCAAGGCCACTCTTAGATATTCCATGTGAGACAGGATGGATGTTACAAGATCCTCATTCGCTGGGGTTGTAGCCGAGTTGGTTTGTGGTAAGGCGCCTGCAGAATGGAGAAGGAAAGTTTCTATCTATACAATCTATACACACGAAGGTTTGTTGTGTGGTTTAGACGTTTTTTAGAGAATGTGGAATGATTTAAACCGTGTTGTCTTTATTTTGCATGTATTTAGGAAGTATTTGCCACTGTTAACGTTAGGTTTGTGGTTGTAAAAATATTATAAAGGCTGCTGTACGGAGAGCCACCATCGCTCTATTGCCCCCTTTAGGGATGCCGAGCTGATAGCACTCCCAGACGCATGAAATGTATTTGCCTTTTGCAAATCTTATCCGCAGCTACCTGTGGCGTTTAGAGATTACGTCTTAAAGAGCTCGTACTCGTTGAACTACCGTTAGTTGTGTACATAATGTGGGTTTGATCAATATTTCGAACTTTAATTCATCGTTTTTTCTGAAATCTCATGAAATTCTACCAACTGTTTCTGGAATTTCTGGCATGTTTGTTTTGAAGGAAATGGTCCCATTATGTAGCTAAAAAGGTGTGTCGAATATCCAAAATATATTATGTTGGTGGGGTTAATCTGTGGTATTCAGTTAAATCAACTGGACCTTGAAGACGTTTCCCTAATAATCTGACTCCTCTTCTCAATTCACGAATGACTTTATTACAAATATGTTGGCAAGCCAATAACACCATGGAATGGTCCCAATCAGCATAGACAGCAAGGTTAGGAACCTCCTGACTGCACGGTGTTGATTGCATTGTGGCAAGAGGTGTTATCAAAAAGCTACTTAGGTAAGGCATCAAAATCGATTGTACATGCAGACAGTTGGGTCTGCCATGTACCTCTATCAGGTTTCTTATTTTCACATAATTCTTTGACTCCCCTTTTCTTCAACCACAATGTTGAAAATTGCAGGCTTTAAACAGATGTCCTTTTACATTATAATGCGGTACAAATGCTGGAATCCTGTGGCCCATACGTGGTTGTATGTAAAAATGCGTTTAAATATTAATCTTTGATTGTGGAAATTCGGTCCGATATGTTGGTGCAGCTGTATTTTCTCCCTCACATACAAATCACGAAGCACTCATCACGGCATGCACTGCCTTTATATATTGCGTACTTCCTTGTGTTTCGTTGACGGGCGTATTGGAATTAGCCACCACTTACGGCATTCAGTTTTGCTGTGGTTTTGTTTTAAATTAAGGTTCTCCCTCGTTTTATAAGTTTTGGGAATCCAGTTCTATTGAAGAACGGTGGTTAAGGAGCTGTTGCCTTACCTTCCGTTCTTCAATAGAACACAACCAGGACCAGGAGAGCAGGATAAGATATTACCTGCTCGCTCGCTCCCCCCGGCGCTGTTGCTGACATCGCCATTGGTGCGCAAGAAAGACAGGTCCGTCGGGATGTCAAACACGCCGGGGGAAGCGCGCGAGGGGTTCAAGTTTCTTACTTCTTCTACCTGGTCCTGTGTGTTCTATTGAAGAACGAGGGTAGGCACAGCTCCTTTTACCTCCCGTTCTTCAATAAACTGATTCACACAACTTAAAAAACGAGTGGAGTACCCTTAAAGCAGACAGCATATTGTGTGCTCTTGAAAATTCTTTTTGATATCTCTGCAACTCTTGGTTTGGTGTGCTAGAGTGTGGAGTTTGTACTATATAAACCTAAATTCAAATTTTATTACACTTGTGTATTTTTTAGTAATAAAACAAATTAAAAATTAGGCTAGCAAAAACTCACACATGCAGTGCTGCCCGCTGGTCCACGATTGCAAATCCACCTAACAGACGTGTAATCTCAAATGTGGCATTGATTTGAGGCCATTTAGAAACCGATATAAGTGATTGTGTTGTTTAGGGTTGTTTAAGTGTTGAATATCTTGATGTTGAGTAAGGATGTGTGTCTGTGTATTTTGAAAAGTTGTTTGTCCGTCTATGCAATGATTGGTTTCTCAGTCTGGCCATTGGGCTCCTAGTTTGGAGTCTGGACACTGCCCATGTCTGTGGGTAATCCATACAGTGGCCATACCCACACGTACTGGTATTGATACATACTGTGTGTTGTGGAGTGTGATTGACACGGGATTTCTGTTACCCAGAACTTTCCCCCTTCATTATGGTTTTTTATGTTTGCCTTCTCGGATCAACAATTAGGGCAGGAAACTGAGGGTATTGCAGTAGTAGGTTGACTGGATGGACTTATGTTTTTATTCAACTCAAACTATACTGTACTAAAAATACTTACCTTTATAGCTTGCTGACCTCTCCCTATGATGTTCCACACTGACCTGTTGTGGTTCAGATCCCCCTGGCTGCCAGCATACTTTTCCTCATAAAAAAAGTCTCCTTTCTACCATTTAATGCAAGACATGGTGGGAGATTAAACTTTTTTTGTGTAGTTTTTTGGTTGTTGTTTTTTTTTCTTTTGATTGAGGGTTTGGGGCAAGTTTTAAACTTCAAATCATAAATTATATACTTACTGCTTACTTCCTAAAGCTAAATATTAAAGTCTGCATCCAGAACTTCTATAGAATGACAGAAATAGACACAGTTACATGGGTGAAGATGTGTAGATTTCAAATGTATAAGTTTGTGGGGGGTATTTCAAAATACTTTGGTTGATTTTTTGTATCTAATTGCCATTGGTTGGGGCAATTGGTCCCTTTTAGGAGGTAGTCTGGCTGACACGTTCCTGTGTCCACTCATGCATTGGCGTACCGTTTTATACAGGGACCGCTTAGTATTCATACTTTGTGTTTTTGTTTGCAAACTGTTATGCTATGTCTGGGAATTCACCACTTCATTTTGGTCATGTAGATTTATTATATTTATAGAATAGAAGGAGGGAAATAGAAGACATCTACCCAATCTGATGACAGTCTTTGGATCTGCGTTTTTCTCAAAACCTTACCACACTCATAACAAGCTGGGGGTTGAGTTTATATAAAAAACGTTCAAAATATTTGGGCTCGTTTATCAATTTGGAAGTATGATTATATACCATGAGTAAGTCCTTATTACATTTCAATTCTGTTGTTGGTAACTAATCTAGAAAGTGTTTTGTTAGTTTTCTTGGAGTTCCTGGATAGAAAGATGGGGTACCTACATTATATCTGGTTTTTTGTTATATATGGGGGAATCAGAGCTTTAGGAAACTGCAAACAATTTGTGTGTACAACATTTTCTACAAACATGAAATCTACCAAGAAAATCACAAAATTATTTTGCCTTGTTAAGTACAATTTGGGTGGAAAAAGGTATTGGATGTTACCACTTAACTTAATCTACTTAAATCTGGCAAAAAAAAGGCTGATAAATTGACAAGTTTGCAAAAATAAAGGGTCATAGAAAAAAAATTTTGTCCAGGTTTTTTCTTTTTAGCTGGCACTGACTGCATTGCTATTTTTATGATCCTGGTTATTTAGTTTAATTAGTTTAATTTAGGTTTTCATCACCAATTTTTCCCTTACAAAGTACTTGCAAATTGCTTTGTTGTATCCTGTCGTAAACTGCGGATGCTTTGTTCTCAACCCCAAACAGTGTGCTGTAATGTGCAGACCAGGGGTCATTATCTGACAACCTCCCCTGTCCCGACCTAACTCCACAAACCTTCTCTGTGATTGTGTCCATACCCATTGATCAGCTATTCAGGGACTGGCTGCCATGCCTCCGTTAAACCTCCAGACCCCCATCAACATCAGTATTAACTCCTAGCACCCTGCAGACACTGTCCAATTGGTCAATTTTGTAAGTCTGACATGTCACCATTTACTGACCATTCCTAATTTCTAATACAGCGTGTGTGAAACATGGCATGAGGTGTACAAAATCAGCTACTAAAACTATAATGGACGCTCCCTACACTGCCCCTTTACAGGGGTTTGCCTGTGTCCAGAGCAGAGAAAAGGATTATATAATTGTACCCAGGGGCAGAGCAAGGTGGAAAACGTAATAACATAATGGGTTTGACCAGCCCCATTTATGTACCAGCCTTTCTTCTAAGTGGCATGTCCACCCTTAAAAATTGTTCTTGATATGATGTTTCCCCATGTCTGGCAGCCCCACCGCATGGTTGTATTTTCAAACAAAGTCCCCCCAAACTTCCTTACTTTACCTCCCCTGTTCCTCCGCTGCACTGCCGGCCCTCTGCTTGCAGATGCAAGCAGAGGGCGGACGGCAGGTAGCGTCTTGTGATTGCTGAGCGTCAGCCAATCCACGGACGCGGCTGCCGGTCATTCAGTGCAGAGCGAGGGAAGAGGAAGGTAGGGGGAGAGGTGTAGAGTTTGGGGAGCTTTTGGAAAATACAACACATGCGGTTGGGCTGCCAGGACATGGGGGAAGCAGCATATTAAGGGGGTTTACGCTAGGGGGGATGGATTAGTGAACGAGAGGGAGGGGGGGAGAAGCCTGAGTGCGCATGGACAATATATCTACCGTAGGCAAGGTAGCCAGCAGCCCTGCTAGCCCCTGGTGGACAGGTTTTTTGGGACTTTCGGGGGGGTCTACAGGAGAACCCTATGAGCTGGATGTGAGTGTAAGGATTACACTTACACTACATGGTGTGGGCCATTACTGGGGGGATTATAGTTTTGGGGGTGGACATGCCCTTAAAAACACAATCAATTCACACCATTCCTTTTTGAATGACCCCCTGTATTTTTATTCTCTTTGGGGATCCCATTCTGCCTTCCTGTGTATTTCTCCTAAACACACGTTATTATTATAGCATTTTGGGCCCTGCCCCAAACTATCTTCTCTCTAAGACTGTGGGGGCTATGTTGTTATTTTGTCTATTTGTTTGTACTTCTGGTCCATCCTTTATGAACACGGTATTGATAAGTTCCTTTGGGGAGGGGGGAAGTAGGAGAGTAGAGCACAGAGTTTGCCGGGACTTTTTATAACCAGACTTAGAGGGCAGGAGGTCTGAATGAGGAGTGGAATGAGCTGTAAAGTTCACATGAGAACTTAAAGGGGGATTGTAGTCTACAGTTGGAGGGGAACATTTGGATAGCCCCGGAATAAGAAATTAAACTGACAGGAAAAGGAGCGGAATAAGAGAGATAAGAAAAAAAAAATACATTAAGACAGGGAAATTAATAGAAAATTGATTTTAATCAAGGGGAAGCAAAATGAAAAAATGAGAGAAGGGAGTTCTGATTAAAGATGTTTCACTCAAAAAGTGTAATGTATTAATGAAGACTGGGAAGTTAAGAGCTATGTTCCTTACCTCCCGCTCTCAACTCAATTGGCAGGAGTGACGGACAAAGAAAGAAAAAATTTACCTTACATTTGATCCTCCGCGCAGCGGGTGAAAATATTCCCCGACCACCCCGCTTCAGGTTACTTATAGTGCGCTTTTTTATGTGCATCCGCACTATAGGTACTCTTGCAACCGGAAAGTGGTGGGACCTGTCACTGGCTGCCTGCGGAAGGATCGTTGGTGTAGGTAATATCTTCTATCTCGTCGTGCCAGTGGCCGTTAATAGGAATCACGTGGGCCCCCAGAAAAACTGATGATGGCGGCCCCCGTCTTCATCACAGTGTTTTCTGTAGGATACATCAATAAAATAAAGGATCCTGCACTCGTCCCACGTGGGTGCCCACTCTCCAGTAGGTCCAACCCTTAATGGGACATATATCATTCGGAAAACGCAAAAAAGCGCGGTCGCACTCCAGAAGTAGATTAATTGAATTTATTATTCCTGAGGAAGGGGGCATGTTTTCCCCCCGAAACGTTTGTTGTATGTCTGTGTCAACTAATAAATCTCAATTTAATAATTACTTTGGAGTGACGAACCCTCGCTTTTCTGCGTTTTCTGGTAGGAGATATCAGGTTAATTCAATTAAAGTTCTTATCGTCAAAATATGTGCTAATTTGCCCCAACCAATCAGAATTATTTAACATTTAAAGCTAACATTTGATTGGTTGGGCAAAATTAGAGCCCATTTTTAACAATAAAACTTTTATTGAATAACCTGTTTATCTATCATAGCAAAATAAAAGAATGGGCCCCTTGGCTCCCGGGCCTCCCTGCGGTTTGATCCCCTCTAGTTATGCCCCTGTCTGTCGCTCCTGCTCAATTGATTGAAGAACGGGAGATAGGCATAGCTCCTTAACCTTTCAGTCTTCAATCAATGCATTACATGAATGAGTTCACTTTTCAAAGAAACTATTGCTTTAATTAAGAGACAATGGGAAAAAAGGGGTGAGCCCAAAGACAACCAGTGGTGGAGTCTGATTTTATAATGGGGAAGGTTTAAAAAGGAAATAGTGCGCGATTAGAATGACCATATATATGGAAGTGGTAGAAGCTGACAATGCATTGGTATTCCTGTATGCCAAATCAAAAGTTAAGTTTACACTAAGAAATGCTGGTTTTTTTTTGGCAATTGCTCCGATTTCATTCTCCACATGTTCCTTGCTTACGGAAGGAACCTGGGTGCTGTATATATATATATATTTAATACTATGGTTCATTGTTGAAATAGGAGAACAGAATGGGGCGAAAGTGACATGTGGAAATAAAAGTGTGAGTACCTAGGAAGAGGAGACTACATGAACAGAACAAGAAGTGAGCAGAAGAAAAGACTTTTAAGAAAGAGAAAAAGGGAAGATCACCAGCAGAAGGCCTCCAGAGGAGGAAGAACATAGACATGGAATGGAACAAAACAACAGTGCAGGGAGTGGGGAACAAGTGGTGTTAGGTCACAGGTCCATTCATTGAATGGAGGGATGCTGGAGACATGGGAAACACGTGATCCAATAGCATACTGTCCGAATAGAATCAATCACGCACTATTTCCTCAGGTTGTTCATACGTGGTGCAAACTTTTTGTGTATTTTAAAATCTGCAGCACAACTCTGTAAAAATGTGCACCTCGTCTAAATAAACCCTAAAAAGAAACAGGTGATAATTATTTAACTGTCATTGGGACAGATTTTACTATGAATGCATATTTTGGCTTGGCGTAACTCCTATTTGTAGGAGGAGTGGATGGTGAATAACGCCTCTATCCGTTGGTCATATCTCTCTATTCTGGTGGGAGGGAAAAGGCTGGGTTAGCTATGTATGCAAGTTTTTTGGGTTGGGGGCCCCAATGATTTTATCTCCGCCCCTGAATAGGAAAGATGCAAGGTGTTTCCCACATTATAACAATTAAAACCATGCATAGATTTATATACTATTTCTTTACTTTTGGAAAGGTAGTTGGAACACCTGTTGCATGGATTTAGTACTAAACAAAACATTCTACATCAAAATGTCTCTGATGTGTTGATCCCCTACCAACCTTAACTTACGATACTCTCCTTAATCAAACCTCTGGCTCATAAACTCTGTGAGATAATCCTTCATCAACATCTTTAGAGAGTTGCTTGTCCCCCGTCGGTTGTGTTTTCCTTAGAAATGCCAAAAGGGGACAATTACAATTAAAAGTACCCACCGAAAGTACCACCGACCTCCCTAGAACACCCCCAAACTAGCTTCCACCCGTTCATCTCCAGAACGGGATGGTGCCTTAGGATTTCTACAGAACCTTCCTGTGCTACTCTTTTTCTTATATTTTTCCCATAATACAGGAGAACCTTGAACAGATGGACACGTAAGATAATATTCTAAAAACATAAGCAATTTCTAAATCATGTGGTTAAATATTACTAATGAGACTTGGCATATACCACGTATGCTTTTATTTCTTTATTTTTCCTGAGTCCTAATGAACTTTGCACTCTGACTATTTGAGAATACAAAATGCAAATCAGTTGGTATACATATAAAAATGCATTTGTCTCCAGACATTTCTGACAATTGGACAACTTTATAGAACCTGAATGAGGGGAACCTGCATGCAACAAATAAGCACAAGGAAAAAATGTTAGATAAATGATTGATCAATGACCATTTCAAGTGCCCCCTAATAGGATCTAGTACTGCCTAGTAACATGTTTAGATCATTAAAATGTGAAATCCTTCTAACACGTCAGTAACCCCAGTATGGCAAGGTCCTTGGATCAATTTTCTCTGGTGGACCGCCTTTTTTTTGCCTGGTTGCATTTTTGTTAGGCTTTTTAACCAAGGAGGAAGAGGCCTTTGGCTGGGGGAAAATACAGACCAAGTAGCCTTTTCTCCGTAGTACCAGGTGAAATGAACAAGCCCACTTATTAAGGCCACACCCACTTTAAAGTTTGCATCTGTTTTAAGACCACTATCCTATTTTATCATGTGGCCTCAAATTGTCAAGTGTACCATTGGTTAGTACAGCATAACAGACTAACTAAAGTGGAGGGATGACTTAACAACTGACACAAATGAACTGGAGGGCTGGCTAATGAACTGGAGGGTTAACCACTGGCTAAGGACACTGGAATGGCTAACACTTGCTAATGAAACTGGGGTTGTTAATGATTTGGAGGATTGGCTAATGAATACTGGATGGCTGGCTAATGAACGTGGAGGGGGTGCTAATGAATGGAGGGCTAACAATTGCTAATAACAGGAGGGATAACAATTGCTAATGAACTGGACGGTTGGCTAATGAACGGCTGGCTAACCCACTTGCTAATAAACTGGACGGCCACACTGCTAATTGAACTGGAGACGGCTTATGTACTGGAGGGTTACACTTGTCTAATAAACTGGAGGGCTTCATACACTTGCTAATGAACTGGAGGCTGGCTAATGGCTAGCCACGGCTAGAGTTAGCAAGATAACTATCTTGTATAAAGAGAGGAATAATTCAAGAGAAAAATATTATTCTCCCTCTTACAGGCACTTGGTTAAGGCCTCATTTGGAATATGCAGTTGCATTTTGGAATCCCATATACAAAAGGACATCTTGGAAATGGAAGCAGTTCAGGAAGGGCAACTAAATAGTAAAGGTATGGAGGGGCTTGACTATGCAAGCAGATTAGACAGTTAGGCTGTTTACATTGGAGAAGCGACGTTTGCTTGGGGATATGATTAACTTCCAAATATATTAATGGGCCTACATAAAACTCTCTGGTGCATGTTTCACTAAATAGGTCAATATCAGAGGACTATGCTGGAATCCTTTAAAAGGATGGAAGAAAAGAAGTTTCAATCTTCAGGTTAGGTAAAGGTTTCTTTAAGTATGAGAGCGGCTGATACTGTGGAACTGTCTTCACAGTCAGATATGTGGGTAATGGCAATTTATTAAAGAGCTTTAAAAGTTGTTGGGCTTAGATAGTGTTTCAAAAAACTAAACACATTTTGAGATTACTGGTATTAACACATAGTGCAGTTCTCTGGTTGTACATTGTATACATATAATATGAGAATTAACTGGTATTAATACAATACTGTAGTTCTGGTTGGTCGGGCTACTATATATATTGAGAATTACTGGTATTATAATTCATGCACTATAGTTTGGTTGGTATGGCGGATACTATATAATTTGAGAATTATGGTATAACACATTATCTGCAGTTCCTGATTGATAGGGATACTTTCTATCTGCAGTTTGGAGTCATGAAGAGAACCCCCCCCCCTCTTTTTAGCCTTGTTTTTTTGTGTTCCCCCCCGGAATTCAATTCTGTTAGAGGCAATATTTATAACTTCGTTACGTTTAGCAGGCCGTTTTCCTGACATTAGCTCATAATCGGTTTAACGCGATTATTAAAAAGTCCCGAAAACGGGGCGAAAAGTAACAGAACGCTTAACCCTTCGCGGCGGGCATACTAACTTCTTATTATAAAGCGGCGGGGTATTGTTTCGCTCTGATCAGTATCTCTGTTTTACACTTCGCCACCTTGAAGGTGGCGAAGGCAGCCGGATACTAGTCCACCCTCGCTGCGGCGGTGGATGGGCTATAGTATGCAACCACCCCAGCGGTGGTCGCAGTAGACCCGCCCCCGGGAGGCAGGCCCACCCCCCCACACCCCCCGCCGCTGCTGCTTCCGCTGATGCTTCCCAGCGCACCCACTCCACCCTTCCCCAGCTCGCGGCAACCCCTTCCCCCCTGCTTCCCGCCCAGTCAGCCTCCCAACCCCCTTCCCCGCTCGCGGCAAGCTCGGAACAGGAGGCTAGGGAATGAAGAGGTATGAGAGAGATAGTTAGTAGGGGACCAGATGTGAAAATTAGGTTCTTGAATATGGGCAAGAAATTTGAAACAGGGGTTAGCCCAAATCGATCATAGAGGCTGCCAAAACTTGAGTCAAAAGAAGGGGGTCAAAAGAAGGAGACAATTAAGAAGGATACTTAAGAAGGAACAGGTCCCCACTTTGTTTACGTGCTAGACCATATGGAGGGACGGTGCCAGGGTTCCATAAAACATTGTATCTTCTACAGAGGTTTGTCCAATCTTCAAGAGTTCTGCAATCCCCCCATATTTCTACAAAAAAAGGGTAGGATTTAGCGGTCAATGGTTTCTAGTATAGACCAAAAACTGAGGAATTGGGAAAGCACTTGGTTCCGTGTAATGAGTGGGATCTGCTGCAAAAAGTAATTAGGATGGGAATTTAGTCATCCTTCTACTGGTGAGACACTTCAAATGAAAAGGAGTTATACATGTGATACATGATATTGGTGTGATGTCCTGGTATGCCGTGTGTGCTAACTAATGTGGGATGATAGACCACAACAAAATGAATTGAGGGCTGTGCCAAAACACAAGTCGTCTTTCAAACCGTCAGGTTACCACTTCCTGCTACCAAAACAATTATTTAGACTTGGACTACACAGACAGTTTTGAGTTAAAAAAAGAAGGTGTGTGTGGTATAAAAGGTTTGGACCACTCTAGCCCCTAGGGGATTTTAACAAGGACTTGACTTGTATGTTTTTACTGTGGACAGACACATTATGTGTAATGCTGCCCAACTCTGAGGAATAAGGGAGACCACGTTTAGTAGGATGAATGAGACGCAGTCAGGATACCGGCACAATGCTAGAGGGGATACGTACAATGAAGGACTGGATACTGGAACAAGAGGCTGGATGAGCTGCCGAATGTGAGCATGCTGGATAACTGGAACATGGAGGAGCTGGATACTGGAAACAATAGAAGTGGAGCGGGGATACTGGACACATGGAGGAGCTGGATACTGGAACAGGAGGAGCTGGATACTGGAACAATGAAGGAGCGATCCTGGCTGGGGATCTGATACCTGGAAACAATGGAGGAGCTGGATATGGAACAATGGAGGGGCTGGCTACTGGAACAATGGAGGGGATCTGGATACTGGAACAATGGAGAGATCCTGGATAACTGGTAACACCTGGAGAGCGGATACTGGAACAATGGAGGAGCGGGGAATACTGGAAAACAATGGAGGAGCGGGATACTGGAACAATGGAGGAGCGGGATACTGGAACGGGAAGACGATATGGAATGGAGGAGCTGGATCTGGAAACATTGGAGGAGTCTGGGGATACGTGAAACAATGGATGAGATGGATCCTGGAACAATGTCTAGGAGCGTGATTACTGGGCAATGGGTGGGCCTGGATACTGGACACTGGAGGAGCGGGATACTGGAACAATGGAGGAGCGGGGATACTGGAAAATGGAGGAGCTGGATACTGGAACAATGGAGACTCTGGTATACTGGAACACAGTGAGAGTCTGGATACTGGAACAATGGAGAGCTAGATTACTGGAACAAGGAGGAGTTGATACTGGAACAATGGAGGAGCTGGGATGCTTGGACGATGGAGGGGCTGGAATACTGGAAAGATGGAGGGGTGAAGCATGGAGGGGGTAGCTGACAAGGGCGGATACTGGAAAGGAGGGTTGCTGACTAGAGGGCTGGTAACATGGAGGAGCTGTATACGTACAATAGCTGGAACATAAATGGAGGGCAGGTAGCTGATACAATGGAGGAGATGGAACTGGAACAATGGAGTGGGGCTGTTGTATCGTAACATGGAGGGGGGTACTTGGAAACAGGGCAGTGAACTGAAGGGAGGATGTGGATACTGGAACAATGGATGACGTGGATACTGGAACAATGGAGGGACTGTACTGGAAAGTGGAGGAGCAATGTGGAGCGGAATTGGAATTGAGGAGCTGGCATCGAATGGAGGAGGGAGGTACTGGAACAAGGAGCGAGCGGAACTGAACATGGAGGAGCTGCAATGGACAGGGGAGCTGGATCTGGAACAATGGAGGAGATCGGGACAGGGAGTGGAATACTGGAACAATGGAGAGGCGGGATTACGGTGGAACAAAGGGGATACGGGGAGGTACTTGATACTGGACAATGGAGGAGCTGGATACTGGAAACAATGGAGGAAGTGGTGTGAAAGAGGAGAAGAAAAGAGGAAAAAGGAAAGAGGGAGGATGACGGAGGAGGAAGAAGGAAGCAGAGGAGAGAGGCAGAAATAGGAAGGCGAGGCAAGAAGGGTGGAGGAGGGACAGGAAGGGGGGGGGGGGAGTGGAAGGAAGCAAGGAAGGACGTTCGGGATCAAGAAGAAGGAGAAGGGTGAGAAAAGGAGGAACGATGGATGAACAGGAGGAAGAAGGCTGGAGAGGGAGGAAGGGAATGGAGAAGAGGGAGAGGTAGGGAAGAGAGAGGGAGGGATGGACGGGAGAGAGAAGACGGAGTGAACGAACGATGGAGGGGTGGCTGGCGTTCCTAATACTGGAAAGGAAAAGGGAGGGGGCTGGATACTGGAACATGGTGAGGAGGACGTAAGCTGTAACAATGGAGTGAGCTGGATGATACTGGAAAAGGAGGAGGAAAACGGATACTGGAAATCATGGGGAGTTGTAAGCTGTAACAATGGAGGAGCTGGATAACTGGAACAATGAGGAGTTGTAGCTGTTCGTAACAATGGAGGAAGCTGGATTGGATTGGACAATGGAGCATTGATTGTAAGCTGTAAACAATGGAGGAGCTGGCTACTGGACAATGGAAGGACAAACTGATCTGGAACAATGGAGGGGCTGGATACCGTAACAATCGGGGGGCGGTGATACCAAACAATGGATGGGTGTCTTGGACAATGGGACAATAGCGATACTGGAACAATGGGGAGGAGCTGATACGGAACAGGAGGATGGAGGAGCTGGATACTGGAACAATGGAGGGGCTGTTACGGATACCGGTGAGAAAATGGAGATAACGGAACATGGAATGGCAGGTGGCTGGTAGGAACAATGGCACGGGGCTGGATACTGGAACAATGGAGGGGGCGGATGCTGAAACAAGAGGAGTTAGGTTTAGCTATCAACTGGAAAGCCTTGGAGATACGTGGCAAGGCTGAAGACAAACGGTTACTAGGCAGAAGATCAGGAAGCACGGACCTACACGAAACCCAGCGTCTAAAACAACTGACAGCGTGCGTCGGAGGGAAGAGTAGAAGGAGCTATTGAATCTTGTGCTGGCCGGTTGCACTTGCAGAGTGACATATGATGGCGCTCGCACACAGACGCGTGAAAAATCGTCAATTGTCTGAGCCAGGAGCGGTGCTCAATGGGTCATCGATGGACCGGACAGACGCAGACTGAGTACCTGTACAGTTTGTCACGAACTTAACCTGCCGCTCGATCCCGGCGTGGGCGGCGTCGCGACTGTCATTAATGCCACGACGCCGACACGCCTGGCGCGGGAGAATTGAAAAAGCCGGTGTCCCTCCGGACCCGGCGGCCCGAGGGCGTTTGCTACCCCTGGGCTCCGACTCACCGCCTTGGATCCGCTCCGCTCCTGCTCTATACTTACCTTGCTGCCTCCAGTGAACCACCTTGCAAACTATTACGTTGCATTCCTGTATTACTCCATACCTTGCCTCAGTCGTACTACTTCCATCTGCCGTATACCTGAGTATCGTACTACCCTTGCCAGTATCCAGTACTTTACTTTGCTGTCTCCAGTTGACCACCTTGCCAATACCAGTAATTCCTACTATTATTTACTACCTTATACCAGTATACCTTGTCCCAGTACTTACCTTGCCTGTCCCAGTGACTTACCTTGCCCGTCCTCTCATACTTTTCCGTTTCTGGGCCGTTTTGCCTTTCTCCATGACTAACCTTGCCTGTATCCAGTACTTACCTTGCGGTCTCCCGTGCCTACCTTGCCTG